>PVJA010029034.1:6425-27158 GCA_004027025.1 Myocastor coypus | reverse complement strand
GGCAGGAGTTTAGTATTTCTCTCTCTTTTTTTTTTTTTTTTAAAGAATTTATTTTTTTATTTTTTATTTTTTAAAATTTTTTTCTTGTTTCAGAACCTTTATTTGTTTATTCACTCATTTTTATGGCTGGCTCAGCCTGCCCCAAGGGCAGGGCTGGCGCAGCATGTGGTGCCGGGGATCGAACCGCGGTCCCTGAAGCTGCCCAAGCTTTCCCAAGCAGGCGCTTTAGACCACTGAGCCATCCCGCCAGGCCCCCAGTATTTCTTGATTTACATCGGTAGTTTCCAGTTTAAACTTTGTAACATCAGTCTTGCTTTTTCTTCTCCCTGCCGCCCATATCATACTTGGGATTGAATCAAGCACCTTCACTTCACAATCAGCTATGCCCTAAGCCTTTTAAAATTTTGAGACAGGATCTCACGAAGTCCATAAGCTGTCCAGGCTGGGTTTGAACATGCTTCTCCTGCCTTACCTTTCCAGATGATTGGAATCATATGCATGCCTCACCAAGCTTGGCTTTTTATTTTCTGTAAGAACTAAGGGTATAGTGGCTTTCTGGATATAGTGGAGGAGCCAAGCTTAAATCCTAATCCCCCAAATGTAAGTTATCTTTGCGAATCTCCTCGGTTCATTAAAAGAACAATGTCTTTTGGCTAAAGATTAACATGTCACATATCATGTTCACCTGCTGCACTGGAAAGCTTCAGTAGGACATATTTCCTTCATTCTCAACCTACCTCATATTGGGAAATCTTTTATTATTCAAACTGGAGCACTACTCCACAGATGCCTTTAGAAGAAGCACCTATAAGTTGTCTTTCTTCATTCAATACAGTATCTACGGAGCAAATGGAGATAAGACAGAGGTCATACTAAACATTTAAGGTATTTTCTTTAAATTTATTTTATTTTATTTTTTTTCTTGTTTCAGAACTTTTGTTTATTTATTTATTTATTTTTATGGCCGGCTCAGCCTGCCCTGAGGGCAGGGCTGGTGCAACATGTGGTGCCGGGGATCAAACTGTGGTCCCTGCAGCTGCCTAAGCTTTCCTAAGCAGGTGCTTTAGACCGCTGAGCCATCCTGCCAGGCCCCATTTAAGGTATTTTCAATGTCGTAATTTTATCCAATATATCACCTTAAATCCTAATATCCTAAGTGCTTACAATGCTACAGTAAAAATGGCAATATGAAAACCTGTAGTAAGCCTCTAATGTTTAATATGGTACCACTATTTTTTTTCGGCTCAGAAAATACCATTTTGGTCTGGCAAGATAGCTCTGCAGACTACCTGTTTTGGCAAGTGCAGGGACCAGGGTTCGATCCCTGGTCCTACATGCTGCACCAGCCCCACCCCCAGGGTGCAATGAGCTGGTCAATGACTCTGGGCATGGGGGTGCACACCTGTAATCCCAGCACTGGGGAGGCTGAAAACAGGAGGACCACTTTGAGTCCGACCCATTTATGTACCAAATACATAAATGCAAATAAAAAAACCCCACTATTCTGAAGGAAGTTACTGCAGCAGTAGCAAAATACTTTATGGAAATAGCCTGGGGTACCAATATACAGTGGTTGGCTACAAAATTCAGTCACGGCATTTTGTTTTATAGCAAATAATTGCAAAAAAATGCAATACTTTATTTTTCAGTGGTGTTGAGGTTTGCCCAGTCTTCCTACTGAGCTACATTACCAGTCCTTTTAAAATTATTTTTTGGTACACTTTAGATACACATATGATCACAATGACCATAGGGAATTTGAACCTGTACATGATATACTTCACTTTTTTCCTATTCCACTCCCTGCCCTATTTATAAGCTGTCTTCCTCTTTTTGTTTTCTCTCTCTCCCTCCCTTTCACCCCTGCTGTCCCCTTCTCATTTGAAATTTTCTCATTAACACTTATTTTGGGGCAGGGTCTCACTAAGTTGCTCAGTTGTCCAGGCTGTGCTTGGATTTGGGATCCTCCTACCTCAGCCCCCCAGAGTTCTGGGGTGATAGGCATGTGTATCACACCCAGCTGGCAGTATGCTACGACAGTCACTGATGCTACTTGCATATGTTCCTTCATGTCTTTGCTCTGCACATCCTTGGATTAAACCAACTGCTGCACTTATCTGAAAATCATGCCTGTCCTAAACATGTGGACTTTTCCCCCTTGTCATTATTTCCTAAACATATGATATGTTTGCAGAGCATTACATATTATAAATAACCAAGAGATGATCTGAGGTATATGGGAGAACAGGTGTAGGTTATATGCAAATGTTCTCACTTTACATAAGGAACTTCAATATCTGTGATTTTAGTGTCTGCAGGTAACCAGTCCCCTGTGGATACTGAAAGATGCTATGAATGTCACTTCAGAATCATAAAGAAACCACAAGTGGTTCTCCCTTACTTGTAGTAGGCAATGTTTTTCTATAGTTGGTATTAATGCAATCATGTGTTTCACTTAAAAGGTTTGCACAAGCCCCTCAAAGCTATAGTTGTATTTACATACCAAATCCAACTAAGTTTTCTTTTTTCCTTGTAATGTTCTATGCCTAATTGCTTCATTTACATTTGAGTTAAATCTAGAATTTTCAAAAAGCTAGCCATGGTGGTGCACACCTATAAACCCAGCAATTTAGGATGCTGAGGCAGGAATATCACACATTCAAACTTATCCTGGGCGACTTAGTGAGACCTTGTCCTAAAATTAAAATAAAAAACTTAAGGCCTAGATGTTGCTTAGTGTGTCGGTTGTGGGTTCAACCCCCAGTACTGAGTTTGTGGTGGGGGAACAGTGTCTCCAAAAAGCGAAATATGTCCATTTTTGTCTTGCCATAGTCTAGGCCGACCTTGAACTCATGGTGATCATCTTACTTTAACCTACAAAGTACGGGGGTTACAGGCATATGCCTCTATTATACCTGGTAAATTTGTCTTATAGAAGCTTATGGATTTTTAAGTTGGGATGCTATGGTTTGAATGTCCCTCAAAGAGACTATGTAGAACTACAACACCGAATGCAGCTGTGTTGGGAGGTGGGGCCCATGGGAAGTGGTGAGTGTATGTGAGTAGTCAGTCCCTTGACCAGTGTGTTAATGCCTATGCCGAGAGACACACACTTGCACCACAGGGGCACGTAGGAAGGTTCTTGACAGCTGCTGGTCTGTTCATTCAGTAGTTCCCAGCCTCTAGGACAGTGAGGAACAATCTCTTTCCTACATAGATCACCCAGCTGTGGTACTGTTACAGCAACACGAAATGGACTAATGCAGATGCCAACTGGGTAATATCATGACTATGCATCTGAGTGAATCAGAACCACACCCAATGGCAAGAAAACATGTCCACGATGTAAAAATGGACAAAGTAAGTTGTAGGATGCTAGCTGAGTATCTATAAAAAAATATTTAACTTCAGTATAAACCCAACATATACAAGCAAAAATTGCTGGGCATGGTGGTACACACCTGCAATCCCAGCACCCAGGAAGCACAGGCAGGATTGCTTCAAGCTCAGGGCCAGCCTCAACTACATATTGAGAATCTGTCTCAAAAAAAAAAAAAAAAAAAAAAAAAAAAAAAAAAAAATATATATATATATATATATATATATTATATGCAAAAATTAAGTATGTATATATGTATTTACTACAGGGAGGAAGCTAGTATAGCTGGCTTCAGATCCACTTCCTTCCTTCCTAGGAAAGGGACAGCAAAGACAGGTGACATCCAGACCTGAGCCAAGAGCTTCTCTGTGCCAAGAGGAAGAGGCCTGATGTTCAAAATTCCCATAGTAAAGTGTTCCTCACTAGGGTTTGCTCATAGTAATAGGCCCAAAATCTAGGAATAGCTCATGTTCCATAAGCCATACATTCCTGGGATGGTACACAGTGGCAACTCAGGATCTCCTGTGGCAAGCACCTGTCAACCTCACCTAGAAATCTCTGGGCCAGAACTACATGTTGGACATGGGCAAACACTGCGCAAGGAGCCATCTTTCATGTGCTAGACATTTCTCTACTTCATCTGAGGCTCTGAGCTGCTTACACCTCTGAAGGGCTATTAAGCTTTGCTGTTAGGTTATATTGCTCATGCACGTGGATCTGCTTTAATAGTTCAATCTTGTGTCAGCTAAACTTTTACAGGAAAAAATCTGAAAAGATATATACTAAATAACTTCTGGGAAATGGTTAGGGAAATAGAATATGTAACATTCGCTTTCTGTACATGTCTGTATTGTTTTCTTGTAAAACATGACTTTATAGTTAAAAACTCCAAAGCCACCAGGCATGGTGGTGCATGTCTGTAGTGCTAGCACTCAGGACGCTGGGTGAGGACTGCTCAAAAACAGAAGGAGCCTGGGCTACAGCATGAGTTTAAGATCAGCCTGAACTGTGCAGTGAGACCCAGTCTGAAAAAAATGCAAAACCAAAAAACTCCATCAATATTTATTATACTGGATATCTTCAAAATAAGCTTAATGTCAGTGTATAGATTTAAAAGCGTTGCTTAAACCGGGTTTGAGGCAGAACTGCTTTGAGTTTAAGGCCAGGCTAGACTAAATAATGACACCCTGTCTCAAAAAAAAAAAAAAAGCTCTCCTAAAAATATGTGCTTAATGTAGTAGCTATAAACCAGAAAGCTTAGAAAAAAAATCCAATAGATTAAAATATGTATTCTTTCTCAATTATTTGTTTAAAATATATATTTTATATTTGCCTCTACAGTTAGCAAAAGATTAACTACAGAGGTTTTTCAGAACTTCCTTTTAGTTCAGCATATATGCAAACTGAATATGGTGCTATGCTGTACTTACTACCTTTCTGTTTTAAGACAAGCAGAGCTCACCACTTTGCCCAGGCTGGTCACAATACCCAGGCTCAAGCAATCTTCCTGCCTGTCTCATCTCCCCAGCAGCTGGGACTTGGCTATTAGGGGCGCGACTTTTACTCAGTTTCAGGCTTCAAAGCATTTTTAATGGTCCCATCAGGATTTTTTGGGACAGGGTCTGGATATGTGGTTCACATTGGCCTTGAACTCACTAGATAGCCCATCAGATTCTCAAGATCCTCCTGCATCAGCCTCCTGAGTGCTACATACTAGAGGCATGTAGCACTACATCCAGATTATTTTTGTCTCTATGTTGTGGTACTGGGGACTGAGCCTAGGACTTCTCACATTCTAGGCAAACGTTCTACTACTGAGGTACATTCCCCAGCCCTCTTTTGGTTTTTTTTGAGACACAATCTATGCAGTCCAGGATGGCTCAAAACTCACCATCTTCCTGAGTATTAGGATTACATTGTGTGCCACTATGCCTAGTTCCTACTGACATTCTGCAAGTGAGAATAGAATTGTGATATGTTTGAACATACTTCTTTGGTAGCTTCTGGAGAAATCTCCAAAAAAGGTCTTTTAAAAAAAAAACTGCTGGTTAAGTATCAAGATATAGTTTTTTTTTTTTTTTTTTTTTTTTTTTTTTTTTTTTTTTTTTTTTTTTTTTTTTTTTTTTTTTTTTTTTTTGTAGCCCAGGCTAGCTTCAAACTTGTGCTCATCCTATTTTAGCCTCCTGAGTGGAGTTACAGAGATGTGTCATCATACCCAGCTATTTAAGGCTTTTGTAATGACCTAAAATTAAAAAATGCAAAGTCCTAATAGTGCTTTAAATAGCATAACGTTTCGAGTATTTACCATTTGTCAAATCAGTTACCTGAACTGCCAATGAAGGACACTAACCTGAAATAGTGATAGAGTAACTTTTTAGGTAACAATTATATTTTGGTAAATGTCAACAGTAACTCTGTAATTTCAATATTTTTGAATGTCACCTGATGGTCATGAAAGGGCAGTTTCATGTTTCATGAATTACACTTCTAGTATGCAACCAGACCAGGGGAGAATAACCAGCACAGGACTGCTAGAGCAGCTCTATCAAAGCTATATGCAGTTAGTGCAGGGCTTGACCACTCCTGTCACTTGGGGTAGGGCACTTCTATTTGTGCTTTTATATGGTTGTTCCACTAATTTTAGAATGTCTGTGACATCTCTCTGGCCTATACCAAACTGCCTGTAGCACCTGTGCTCCTTTACATGTCTCTCCCTGCCTGGAAGTGACAAGGAAAAATGTCTCCAGACACTCCAGGTGGGCTGGGTGTGAGATCTCCCTTAATTCTGAACTGCTGGACTAGTCCCAATAATCAACCCAATGGATGACAAAACTGAAGCCCAGAAGTGTAGGATTTACACTTACTACACTGGTAAGTCCACTATTCTCATGCTACTACCTTGGAGTTGGGTATAAGTTATTGTTTTGTTTTTCTTTCCCTGGAGGGGGAAAGGTCTACAGGGTGTTTAGGGTCTCACTACTAGATCAGACTCGCAGTGATCTGCCTGTCTATGGCCTCCCAAGAGCTGGGATCACAAGTGCGTCACCATGCTCAGTCTCAATTGCTGTCTCAGCATGACCCTGGGGTGGGGCCGGCATGGCAGGCCTGGGGATAGAATCCCTGGTTCCTATGCTTGCTTGCAGGTGCTTTAATACATTGAGCTATTTGGCCGGCCCTAAAAGTTATTGTTAGTACTGCCCTTTTAAACTCTGCATGATATGCAAAGTCACTGCAAAACAAAACAAAACCCTCCAAATATCATCTGGCAGAAGCTGTTTTCCCATGAGGAGCTGTTCTCAAATCTTCCTGTGATCGAGCCATGTAATCTTTTCATTTATGTATTTGGTACAGGGTCTCACTACACAGCCTGGACTTAGCGATCCTCCTGTTTTCAGCCTCCCCAGTGCTGGGATTACAGCAGCCTGGGGGCAACACAGGGTGGCCATATAATCTTGACACCTATAAGCTGCTCAGACGCACTTGGTGACAAGTAGGAAGCTTGGTATAAAAGTGGAAAAAAATATTTTATTTTTATCTCAGATGGTGAATACTTATCCTCTAGGCTGACTGAAGAAACTCACCTGGTTGCAGTCAATTTCTAAGGAACTTTATCATATTTGTTTTGTAGGACTGGGGACTGAACCCAGGACCTTTGCACAGATCTACACTCGTAACTAGCCCTTTATTATTTTGGAACAAGGTCTTGCTAAGTTGTCCAGGCTAGGCTAGAACTTGTGAATCTCAGGCCTCAGCCTCCCAGAGTACTTGGATTGCTGGGTGTCTGCCATGACCCCAGCAAGAAATTCTTTTTTATAGGGTTATTATGTCTATGGGTGTCCCTCCTAAAGAAAGGAATCTAAGTTACTGTAATAGCTGGGCGTGGTGGCTCACACCTGTAATCCCAGCACTCGGGAGGCTGAGGCAGGAGGATCAGTGTGAGTTTGAGACCAGCCTGGGCCACAAAAGTGAGCTCAAGGCCAGCCTAAACTGTACAGTGAGACCCTGTCTCAAAAAGACAAAAATAGATAAAATAAAATGTTTATCAAATTAAATGTCAATGTTTTGTTGTGATCTTCTGAGGGGAAATCAAGTGCCATAATCTAAAATTATCTCAATCCCCAGTCCTGCAAAAAATAAACTAAGCCTTTCTTTAAAAAAAAAATCTGCAAAACTACTTTAAAGTTTTCTTTGCCATTTCCCAACAAGCAGACTGTTTTCAGGTATATAATACTTATAAGAATTCAAACATCTCTCCCCTTGGGATAGCTAAGAAATACCTTTCTGTGTTATGGGAAGTGTGTTGGTGAGAACTGTAAAAACTCCAAGTTTGTACAAAGAGACTTAGCCAAAACTGAACCATGACCTCTAGTAATCTACAACCAGGTCTCTGGGACAGCCAAGCAATTGCCCTCCCACTTGGAATTCTGGTTTGGAAAAGTGCTTGGCACTCAGAAGAGTTTAGTTTTAGCCAACACGTGATGACAGGCTCCTGGTCTTGCCTCTTTTTTTGCTGTTTGTTTGGCAGGGTACTCCTATGTGGTTCAGACTGGTCTTGAATTAATTCACTATATAGCCAGGTTCATTTTGAACTTGCCCTGATCGCTCTGTCTTGGCCTCTCAGGTCCTGGGATTACAGGCAGGCGCCACCACGCCCAGCTACACTGCCTCCCCTATTTTTTTCTTGTGCTGGGTACTGAATGCTATGCATAGTAAGCAAGAGAAATGTACCACAGTCCTCCATGTCCAGCGCTGACCTATTTTAGAAAGCACTGACCAAAAAGGGCTTAACCATATATCTCTCTTCTGTGTGCTGTTTTTCTTTTTGGTGGTGGGACAGAACCTTGGGTCTTGTGTGAGCTCTACCACGTCGCTAAACCCCAGCCTTCTGTTCCTGGTCTTTCGGCGATGCACGGGCAGAGAGCGCCCAGCTTGAGACTGTCTTTCCCAAGGAGGGGCGGGCCCATCTCCTGTCTCCTATGGGAGCTTAGCGAGCTAATTCCCCACCAGCAGACAGCTGGCCTACTTGCCTCCGCAGTGACTACCCTCTGTGATTATTTAGCTCCCATCCTTATGCATTCCCCTTTCAAAGGCCCGATCACCTCTGAGTAAATACGAATAAAGTTCAACTTTTCTCCCCACTGTCTGCAGTGAAGAAATAGTTTTCACTTTCTAATATCTAACAATACTTTCACTTCTATTCCTGGTAGATACAGATAAAAACTGAGGCCACCATGAAGACGGGCATGTAATCTTGGTAACATCTTATTGCATCTCATCCTCAAAAAGTTTGGGAAAGACGCTGCCGCGTGATCTCAAAACTCAGGGAGGCTGAAATAGGCGGATCCCAAAGTTGAGTCCCGCCCGGGCAGCTTGGCAAATTAAAGGAAAAAGGGCTAGGGATGTAGCTCAGTGCAAATGCCCTGGGTTCAAGCCACAGTAGGCAAAGGGGGTGCTAAGAGAACTCTAAAGTGACTCCCCAAACTTCACCCCTCTTCTCTGGGAGTATCTCTGCAACTCTACTCACAAACAACTGCCTAGAAGGCCCCCCGCTCCCCGGTTCCTAACTCCATTTCTAAACATCCTACAGTGAAATCGCTACTCTCTCCGGGATGCTCAATGTCACTCTCCCAGCCTGGCCGCTTCTGTCTGCCCCTTCAATTTCCGGGGTTCGTTGACCCACCCCCTCTCCCTTCCCTGACGCCCCAGGGGCGCAGACCCTGCCTGGCCGCCTCTCTCCGGTCTGCGGCGTCCCCTCGTCCTGCGCGGGGAGCTGGGCGCCGCGCTCTGGAGACGCCGGCCGCGCCCCGGGCGGCCATTGCGCACACGCGGGGCGGCACTGCGCGGCGCTGCGCTGCGCGAGGCTGCGCGGGGCCGCGGGAGTCGGGGCGCTGGAGAACGGGCCGCCCCCGCCGCCGGGCGGGAACTCACCTTCGCTGAGGCAGGGGCGGGATCTACAACTACTGTCCCCCTCCCTGCCAACGCCGCCGGCCGAAGGACAGGCGGCGGTGGAGGTGGCGGAGAGGCAGGAACAACTGCTGCCGCTGCCGCCGCCTCCGCCGCCGAGCAGACGGGGTGGGAGGAGGAGGCGGAGACCCAGCTTCCTGAGGGGAAGTCGCCGCCACCACCCGCGGCTGACTGGACGGCGCCGGCGCCATGACGGCCTGGCGTCCCACTGCGCGTGCGCAATAGCGACCTCGCGCCGGGCAGCCGCATTGGCCCCGCCCCCATCTCGCCCCGCCCACTTCGCCCGCCATGTCTGCACTTTCCTAACTACTCGTGCGCGCGGGAGTTCGGGTTCGTCCCTGTAGTGTTGGAGGGTGAGAGGGAGAGCACATGGGGCGGCTGGTATGGGGAAGTGAATCTAGGCTCTCGAGAGGATGAAACAGATCCGCAAGTACATGAGTTCTCTAGAGAATATCACAAAAACACAATCTCCTGCCTCCGCTTTCGCTTGCTAGGACTTTAATCCACAGAGTAGATTTAAATGCGAGCCTTAGTCCTGACACGTTGGCACACCGGCCGTGAGTTTATTAATTACTTTGCAGGTGATGCGTCTACAGTGTATGCATACATCTCACCTCCTCCGAGTCCCCCCAAAATCGGTACCCTTGTCGGCATTCATCATTTCCTTCTTCCATCTCAGATATATATGCATTTACCTACCCTGGCTAAAGTGCTTAAATTGTTTTTAAGCTTTATGAGTTTTTTGTTTTTCTCTGTAAAGCATCCGGGGATTCGATTGCCCCACTTCACATACTGAGATTCATCTAAGCTATTGGAAATAGCAGTGCTTTTTTTTCAGTTCGCTGCTGTACAATATTCCACCTGTTTCTTACTAGCAAGTCTGTTTCTTGGTTGAGGATACGAGCCTCTTCTTGGTAGCCTTTACTTTGCTGCCACTCACATTGCCTTATTTCAGGTTCTCCTCAGCATGCAATCTGCTAAGATCTCCCTTCCTGTGATGTCACCTGCCCCAACCTACTCTTTTTGTGGCCACCAAGGCCTCTAAGGTTGATATTGGCTGCCCATTGTCTATTAAAACATGTAAAGCTGGTTCTACCAGCTTTTCACACCTCCTCTTCCCCCATGGTCACCCTCCTTTTTCCTCTCCTCTATTCTTTGAGACAGAGGCCCGCTATGTATTTCAGACTGCTTTTGAACTCACTGTGGAGCCCAGGCTGGCCTCAGACTTGCCTGTGTCAGCAAGGATTGGAGGTGTGTGCCAAAGCTCCCTGGCTCCTGTCGCCTCTTCCCACTGCCTTCATGTCCCCACCCTACTGTCATCCTTTGAGTCAGCAACATTAAACCTACACTGATTCCTGTACATAACCACCCTACTGCAGGTGACTATCTGCTTCCTCCTCTTGAAGGGCCCCTCCCCTCATTCCCAGTGAGCTCCATTTTTTTTTTCTTCAGAAGCAGTATTGCCCTGAATTCAGTGTTTCTGAGTCCTATACATGTTTTCAGGCTTTAACCACATGTGTATCTTAAGGTAACATGCATATTGCTTTGCATGATTTAAAACATTATATAACTTTATTATACAGACATGCCTCATTTAATGATGTAGCTGGTTAATTGCTGTTCAGACTTATCACCCATCTTGTGTTTTGTAGTTTCAGTGTTTTTATTTTGGTACATACACCTTTACACAGACATTTTTGTTGACTACTGTACAATACAGTAGTGTAGTTTTATGCTGTTACACATCACAGTACTGCACATGAGTTCCACAAATAAAAGTAAAGACATCAAGTTTGAAGTTCCTTCTGATGATTTTCTTGTTCTGAATATTGTAATGTATAACATACTATATGCAGCTCCTCCTGTAAACCACTGAGCTATCTGGAAAGCTCCCAAAGGATTTGGGGGGGGCTGCCTTAAGGGTGGAATTGGGGATGAAACCACGAACCCCTGTGCCTGACTGGGATTGCTGGTGCAAGCGCTTAAATAGCTCCTCTTTTAGCCACCAGTCCAACTAATGATATAGTTGCAAGGGGACACAGCTCACTTGCTGAAGGAGGAACACCTTTATACATTGCTTATTCCTCATAGGGAGACCCTGTCTCAAAAAGGCAAAATAAATAAGTAATTGTGAGAAAAAAATACAAGTTGTAAATCAGGTATGATGGTACATGCCTATAATCCCAGCACTCAGGGAGACTGAGGTAGGATCTCAAGTTCAAGCCCAGCCTGCACAACACTGTTACTTGGCAAGACAGTGCCCTCAAATAAAAAAAGGCCAGAGATACAGCTCGGCACAAGGTCCAATCCCTGGTACCCAACCATGCGCACACATGATAACCACAAACGGTTGTCACAATTTTTAATATCAGTATTTTATTAGCTGGGTGTGGTGGTGCACCCCTGCAATCTCAGCACTTGGGAGGCAGAGGCAGGATGATCAGGTGTGAGTTTGAGACCAGCCTGGGCTACAAAAGTGAGTTCAGGACCAGCCTGAACTGCATAGTGAGACCCTGTCTCAAAAAAACAAAACAAAACAAAACAAAATAAAACAAAAAAATATATATATACATTTATTATATAAGTGCATGGGGTTCTAATTGATCCATTTTCCTGGTTCAATAGTTTTCCACTGTATGAATGCTCTATAGATTATCTTTCCTATTCAACATTCAGTTGACATTCTTGTTTCCCAGATTCTTACAGTGTTGCTTTAGTGTTCATATGCTATCTCTGTCACATCAATAAAAGTTTCTCCAGGGTTTATACTTAGATATTGCTGTTTTTCATTTATTTATTTATTTATTTATTGTGGTAACAGGGATAGAACTCAGGACTTTGCACTTGCCAGGCAGGTACTTATGCTGCTGAGCTATCCATGGCCTTGCGGTTTTTAAAGAGGTCTTAAGCATATTTCTTACTTTTCTTAACTTCTGTTCATCTCTTTCTTTCTTTTTTTCTTTTCTTTCTTTTTGCGGTGCATGTTGTTATGTATCAGTGCCAAGAGAAATGATGAGAAGGCTGGATGAATTCAGCTCAGAGGTCTCATTGAGATCTGTCTCTCTCAAAGTGAGAGAGGCCTGACCTTCAGAAGTATCTCACTTTTATTTAGGGCCAAGGAATATGCTCAGGGGCATAATTACTTTAGGAAAGAAATGCTACAATCTCTGACTTCAGTTTGCCCAATGCTAGGTTAACACAAATACTAATTGATAAGATTCCATGCAGGAGACAACCATTAACATTCCAAACAAGGAAGGAGACAACTATCAAGGAGCCACCAGGATAAGCTGTTATCTGTCTCCTTGAATCCCAGCTTACTGGAACCCCCAAGTAACCCATTACAAACTGTCCCTGGGCTTTGTTTATTATCCTCTCTCTGCTTCTTAAGATGCTAGTTTTTTGGGCTGGGGAGGTAGCTCAGCAGTTTAAGTGCCTGCCTGGAAAGTGCAAGGACTGGAGTTCAAACCTCAGTACCGCATGCCATGCTGGCCCTTGTAGCAAGACCTTTATCAAATAAATAAATAAATAAATAAACAAACAAACAAACAAACATTTTTTTAAAAAAAGATGCTAGTTTCTTATCTCTACATTGCAGGACCGGGGTTCAAACTCACGACCTTGCACTTGCCAGGCGCTTGTGCCACAGAACTGTCTCCCCAGCCTTCCCACCTTCATCTTTAAAGTGATGATAATACTCCCTTCAAAAGGTGCTATAAGCTGAGCATAGTGGAGCAGTCCTATAACACCCACACTGTGTGGGCTGAGGCCTGAGGATTGCAAATCTGAGCACAGCTTGGGCAATTTACTGACTCAGACCCTATCTTAAAATGAATAAATCAACAAAGAAATGAATTTTTAAGAAGGGCTGAGATTGAGCTCAGTACAGCGACCTTGCGTTCAATCCCCAGTAAGGGTTGTGGGGAGATACTGTGAAGAAAATCTGGTAAGGTAAACAAGGAATGATATCAGTCATTCAAGTAGTTGTTGCTGTTAGAAGAGTTTTCAAATACATATGAACACCTGGAACATAAAAGGCGATCATCTGGTGCCAGGGTGGAATACAGAAGTCAGTGCTGGTGGCCCTGTGTGGACTTCTGTGTGCGCCTTTACTTCTCTGTCTCTGCCGCGCTGCTGAGGTGGGCCTGAGAGGAGCTCCCTTGCTCCTGACCTTCCTCCTCCCTGCCTGTCTCTCTCTGTCTCCCACTTCTGAAGTCTGCCTTGATTCTCCAGGCTGTGCTGCCAAGATTTCCTCTTTGCCTCCTGCTTGTCTGTAGACTGCCCTTCTATGCTCATCCCAGTCCCCTTAAAAAGCTTAGTATCTTGGAGACTCATCCTCCACTCCACGCACCTTTGTATCTAGGGTGATTGATGGTCATGGTGCCTCACGTATGTGCTGCAAGGCGGGTGTAGAATAAGTGAGCTTAGAGATTGCTTACAGGAGAGCGCTTTGTGGCTAAGACTTTCTTAGAGCTAGAGGGAGGAAGAGAGAAGCAAGCTGGCTTGTCATCGGTAGGCTGAGGCAGGAAGACTGTGGATTCACGGCCAGCCTGGGCCGCATAGTGAAACGCTAAGAATTTCTTAGAGCTCCAAAATAAATAGCAACAAAAAGAAAACAAAATATGCAAGCAAATGGATATGACTCTTTTCTAATAAAATGTTATTTGTAGTTACTTAAATGTGAAGTTTATGTCATTCTTATGCATCATGACATATTGTTCTTTAATTCCCCTCCCCCAGCCACTAAGAAGGCACAGACAATTCTTAGTTCATAGGCCTAAAGGACCCCTGTGGACCCCAGCCCCAAGGACCCTCGGCATTGGGTACAAAGGATGTCAAACCCAGAAAGTAATGAAGAGTAGGCCTTAGAGTTAAAAATCTCATAGTTCTGAGATCCACCACTAGATGGTGAGCCCTGCCCGTGTGTGGCTGGGCCAGCGAGTGAACCGAGGGAACCTCTGCGGGTTGTCAGGGTTTATACAGCTGCATAAATTGTCCCAGTGGTTTGAAATGTATCCCAGACCATTTAGATTGGCTTCCCATCTCCATTTCGGTGCTTATTTCTATAAGTTCCTCAAACTGAGTTGTGACAAAACCAGCTGAGGAGAGCACAAGTCACTTTGTTAAGACTTTCTTGGGCAGAGGGTTTAGCTTAGTGGCACAGTGGCTGGCCTGGTAAGTGTGAGGGCCTGACTTTTGATTCCTGGTACAAAAAACAAAAAATAAAGCATTTTGAACCATTTGGTTTTTTAAAAAAGACTTAGGACAATAATATAAACACCAAGCTACAATTTAAAAATTGGGGTTTCAATGTGGCATTTGGACACAGATTCTGCTCAAGATGCAGGTTGAGTGGTGCCCCCTTCTTAAATTATGAAGACACCTGAAGTCTGTGCCCCGTCTTGTGACAATACATTGATAATGCCTTCCACACCAGCCCTACTCCTGACCTCTTCACGCCCCCCTTGTACCCTTGAGGTGCATGACAGAGGACCCAGCATCAGCCTTGGTTAGTACATAATGCTCAGTTGCCTTGAACTTGCTTTAGGGTGTGGAAATTTGGGGTAACCATGGTAATATTTGAGGTAGATTGTGTGTGTGTGTGTGTGTGTGTGTGTGTGTGTGTGTGTGTGTGTGTGTTATGGTGGGGGCGTGCAGGAGGGATTGAGCTGAACCAGAAGGAGACAGTGACACCGGAATGGCTGGTTCCATAGTGGTCCTGTGTGGTGTTACCCCTTAGGTAGAATCTCCCAGCCTAGCCCCCTGCCCTGCACCAGGTACTCTTTTCTCACACTGTACCACTTTATCCCTTTCTTACTGCCTTCTTTATCCAGACACTTAAATGAAAGGGACTGGATGCCTGCCCAAATCATTAAGAAAGAACACGTTCCTGCTGTCCTGGAGTGAAAGAGGGCTCCCCTGTAACAGTGTGACAATGGGTGGAGGTCTGTGAAGTTCAAGTCTGCTATCCTAGCAACCACGCTGGGCTGTTACGCGCTTGGGTCCTGCCAGGCTCCTGGCTTGGTCTCTCAGGAAGCATAGAGTGGAGCTGTTTCTTTGTCCATACTCTAAGGTGTGTGCTACCACACATTTCTTTCCTGTCTGACTTAACATCTCAGTAGAGGGAGAAGAAGTCTTTTCAAAACTCCAGACTTGTTTTCCTGATGACAGAAACCAGCAGTTCTTACGGGAGTCAGTTACACCATGTAGGAAATGTTTTAGGAGCTCGAGTAGGATTTTTCATTGTTCTCGTGATTGGAGGTGTTTTCAGCATGTTGTTGTCAGGGCTGGGGTGGTCCAAAAAGACTTGGATCCCACTGGAAAATGGTAACAGCAACAACTGGCAACAGAACAAAGAATGGTGAAGGCAAGGCAAGCGGGCACAAAGTCTCCGCGGTCAGACTTGCGTTGCTCTGCAATGCAATATAGCCCCTGCCCTCTTCCCACCACCAGCCTGGGAACAAGTAACAAAACCCTCGGTCTCACTGTCCTGGCCAGAGGTCCTAGAAGTCCTAGGAAATGGAGAACAACCAAATACAGTGAGGAACATCTGCCCATCCTGCAGAAATGCCAATATCTAAGTGTGTATTTCAGATTGGCAAAAACCTGTTTATAATTTTCTGAGTCTAGAATACTGCTTTGCATGTAGTAATCAAATAGTTTTTGTGAAGTTTTATTTTATTTATTTATTTAGTTATTTATTTATTTTTGTCTTTTTGAGACAGGGTCTCACCGTGCAGTTCAGGCTGGCCTTCAACTCACTTTTGTAGCCCAGGCTGGTCTTGAACTCGCCCTGATCCTCCTGCCTCAGCCTCCCAAGTGCTGGGATTACAGGCGCGCGCCACCGTGCCCGGCTTTTGTGAAGTTTTAATGAACGCTAAATTTTCTAAGAAGCCAGGCGTGGTGGCTCACGCCTGTAATCCCAGCACTTGGGAGGCTGAGGCAGGAGGATCGGTGCAAGTTCGAGACCAGCCTGGGCTACCAAAGTGAGTTCAAGGCCAGCCTCAACTGCATAACGAGACCCTGTCTCAAAAGGACAAAAAAATTTTTTTTCTAAGAATGTGACTTTTTCATTGCAAAAAGTTATGTTTTCTTTTGTTTAGAATGCCACTAAGAAATATTCTTCACTTCAGAAAGTCATGGCAAAGACAACATAGTCCTGTGTAGTTTTTGCATCTTCAAAATCGAGATAGAGTTTTTGCAAATGATCAAGAGATGGGGGTGGGGAGAGGGGAGAGGCTTGAAAAGAAAATTAAAGTGTGCTCTGCACACGGAGCTGTTCTCCAGGAGGAACATAATTATTATGTACTGCATACACATAACTATAAAAACTTAAAAATTAAAGTGAAAAATTTCATATTATTCAGTGTTAGATTCTGTCTCTGTCTCTCCATCTCTCTTATCTGCCTGCCTGCCTATCTGTCTACTATCTATCTATCTATCTATCTATCTATCTATCTATCTATCTATGTATCTTCACATTAGTATAACATTTAGTGTACCTGAATCTAAGAATATAATGAGCACATTTACATACTTAGTTCACAATTACTGTATTACCTTATATAGGTTAACTTTCACTTTATTTTTCTCTTACTGGGACAGGCTAATAGTTTATATTGTTTTAAGGACAACAGTGAATTATGTGGGGATTTGGTTTCAAGATAGCAGAGAGATATTAGATAATACTGAGATGGAAGACCAAAGTATAATGCTTTATAGGTCAGCTTCCTATTGCTGCTGTAGCAAATTATGACAGTGTAGTAACTAGAAAAGCATAAATTCATCATCTCACAGTTTTGGAGATGAGAAGCCAGCACTACTGTTGGTGGAACGGATGTCAAGGTACAGGCAGGGCTGTGTCCACAGATGTCCCACACTTTTTTATATTTGACTCTGGGTGACTATTATAAAGTAATCCTATAAATTATATGTCCTGTATTAAATTGTTTTGACATTTGGGAATTATTTGGAAAGGCTTTGAGAGACTGGCCTAGAGACAGTCCCTGTGTACTGTGAATTATACTGGAGTCTGGTCAGAGCCTGGAACATCAGAGTCCTGATGGAAATGCTGCTGCTTAAGATGAAACTCAGGAAGATGAGTCTTCTGTTGGGAAGAACTGCATTGGCTGCTGGATTCCAGGTGGTACATTGTGCTTTGGCAGAAAGTTGGTTTGTCTTTTGCTTGTGAGGTATTATTTGGGTGACAGAAAACTTCAGTCTGTCTGCTGTTATGGTGGTGTCATGATTACTTTTGAGAACTCTTGGTCAGCTCTGTTTGAAATTAAAAGTGAAGAGCTAGCCAGGTGATTTAAAGCTTTTGCTCTCAGGGAAAGTGCCCTGGAGCTGTGGATTGCAAGGATGAGATAAAGAAGATTGTAATCGTTAAGGATAGAACAATGGAAACACAAACCAAAGCCTTTCACCTATAGATAAGAGTATATGGGCCATAGTGGCGCATGGCTGTAATCCCAGCACTTAGGAGGCTGAGGCAGGAGGATTGGTGCAATTTTGAGACCAGCCTGGGCTACAGTGGTTAGCTCAAGGGCAGCCTGAACTGCACGGTGAGACCCTGTCTCAAAAAGACCAAAAAAAAGTATTGCTTTTTTTTTGGGGGGGGTCTTTTTGAGACAGGATCTCATTGTGTGCAGTTCAGGCCAACCTTGAACTCACTTTTGTAGCCCAGGCTGGTCTCAAAATTGCACCAATCCTCCTGCCTCAGCCTCCCAAGTGCTGGGATCACAGGTGTGTGCCACCACGCCCGGTTTTCACTTTTGTATCCCAAGCTGGTCTTGAACTTGCACCGCTCCTCCTGCTTCAGTCTCCTAAGTGCTGGGATTACAGGTGTACACCACCACACCCAGCCAATAAGAGTATATTTGAATCAAAGGAGATCACTGTATTTTAGTTTTGCCATGCCCTGTTAAAAGTTTGTTTGTTTGTTTTTAATATATTTAGAACAGGATCTACAGGGTCTCACTAAATAGATCTGACTTGTAGTGATTCTCCTGTTTTCAGTCTCCTTGTGCCATGCCGTCTTTTTTTTTTTTTTTTTTTTTTTTTTTTTTTTTTTTTTTTTTTTTTTTTTTTTTTTTTTTTTTTTTTTTCCATTTTTTTTTATGGCCGGCTCAGCCTGTTCTGGGGGCAGGGCTGGCACAGTATGTGGTGCAGGGGATCAAACCAAGGTCCCTGTGGCTGCCTAAACTTTCCTAAGACCTAAGACCACTGAGCCATCCCCCTGGCCCGACCATGCCCAGTCTTGATGTCCTGGACCAGTGTGGTTTGTGGTGCAGGGGATCAAACCTCCATCCCTTCACTTGCCTAAGCAAGGTGCTTAGTTCTACTGAACTATCTTTCCAGCCCTGAGCCTTGAATTTTAATTACCCTTTAAATATTTTGCTTTTGGCACAGATATCAATGCAGTAAGTCTTGTATATATGTGATTGTTATATTAATGTAAGTCTCAATAGAACAGACATGTTAACTTTTCACAAGTGTGCCATTAGAGAATAGAGTATAAGGAAAGTTAACTAAGGGTGGAATGTGGTGGTTTGACAACTGGTGGCCAATTTGTACCCCCAACTGAACTATGTCAGCATGGTGCTGGGTGTGGAGGACCCATTTGAGGATTGTTACCAGCAGCGTAGGAGGAGAACTAAGGAGGAAGAGGGGGCGCTGTCAGCTCCCCTAAAGAAGCTTGTTGTGCTGGGTTTCCTGATAGGAGCTTAGCTGTTCTCATCAGAGGAACTCGTGACCTTATTGTAGCTGAGGGATGGCTGTGGTTCTCTTTGGGAGAACTCTGGTCCTCCAGCCTTTAAACATTGCTTCCAGGCTGCAGAGCAGGTCCCTGAGCCTGCTGCCACAGATCCGTTTTCCCACTGGTATAGACTTTCTAGCTTCCATCACTGACTCTTCCCAGTGCAGATCCTTAAAACAGGCCTGTGTTGCTGTGGGCTCTAGGCCTCCAGTTAGGCTCCTGTGGGGCATCATTATGGGCTCTAGGTCTGCAGCTGGACTCATGCAGGACACTGCTGTGGGACCCAGGTCCTCTGTTGAATTTTTTGCACCTTTAGTGCGTGGACAGATTTCCCACACACTTTCGTATTTTCTGTGGATGACTATAAACCCAGACCACAACAATACCCTTCAAATATCTGACTCGGAGCACCTTGTGTCCACTGTCGCATCTCCTTCTCTGACCCTGACCCTCCTGCCTCCCTCTTGCAGGCATGCCTGCGGTTACATGAGTACCACAGGGATAATCCAGGATTATCTCCCAACCCTTAATTTAATCATGTTTGCAAAGCCCCTTTGCCACATGCTGGTCCACATTTTGATGCTATAACTAAATGTCACCGACTGCATACTTTATAAAAAGTAAGTTCATTTGACTTGTGGTTCTGAAGATAGGGATTCAAAATCAGGTTGCTGCAGCTAGACAGGTGCTCCTTGCCTGAAACCGAAGGTGGCGCAGGGTGTCACATGATAATACAGAGTGCCCTTCCACCTGCCTCTGTCCTCTCAGGAGGTCCAGTTGGATCAGGGCCTCATCTTGCTCCATTGATTGATTGATTGGCCTTTTTGAGGCAGGGTTGCACTATGCAGTTCAGATTGGCCCTAAAGTTACTTTGTAGCCCAGGCTGACCTGGAAGGTGCAGCCTCCTGAGTGCTGGGATTACAGGCATGGCCTCTACCATGCCGGGCTTTGCTTACTTTTCTTGAGATATAAACATGAAACCTCTAAGTTGCTTTGCTCTTTGGGATTCATCTGAAGTCACTGATTCTTTGGCTCTAGTGGGATATGTATTCTGACATAAAAACCAGGATGTATGCTCTCACAGTCAAAAAATTAGTGATGCAGGAAGAAAAAGCTGATCTGGGTGGATGACTTCCAACAGGGAATCTCCAAATGATACAGGGAAAACTGAAAAGTACCTGGGACGAGTTCATGTTCTCTAAAACCAAAGCATGAATTTTAGGAACAAATGAAGGTAATTGTTAGGGGTTCTCAAACAGAGGCCAGACTAGAGTCCAAATTAGAATTTAAACTTGAGTCTTTAATACTGAGCTTGGGGCCTTCCTGACTTCAACTCATGCAGGAGAGAAGACAGAGAAGCGTCCCAAATGACAGAGAACAGGGTTTTTATACAGAAACTACTTTCCACTTAGCACACATTGATTTTCTTGAAATTAATCATTTGTAACCAACTGATGCTTACAGGCACAACTTAGAAATTAACTAGACAAGCTGGGCGTGGTGGCGCACGCCTGTAATCCCAGCACTTGGGAGGCTGAGGCAGGAGATCAGTGTGAGTTCGAGACCAGCCTGGGCTACAAAAGTGAGCTCAAGGCCAGCCTGAACTGCACAGTGAGACCCTGTCTCAAAAAGA
>PVJA010029033.1:0-27041 GCA_004027025.1 Myocastor coypus | reverse complement strand
AGGAAGAAGAGGAGGGGGAGGGGAGAAAGACAAGGGGAAGGGGAAGAACAAGAGAAAGAAGAAGAGGAAGAGGAAGAAGAGAAGGGGAAAGAGGAAGGAGAGAGAGAAGAGAGAAAGAAAGAAAGAAAGAAAGAAGGGAGGAAGGAGAGTAAGGCTAGAATCCACACAGCTAAGCAGGGCACAGAGTGGAGAGCAACATGGCCAGGCCCCTGCACTGGGGTCAGTTCCTATGGGAGCCAGGGCTATCTCCTCCTTAGAGACACCTTCTAGGCCTCAGCACTCCACAGTACTGAGCCAAGGGAGCACAAGGTCAATGTACCTTGGGCTCAAGCTTCCAGTAGGGTTCTCTTTGATGCCCAAACACTTTTCATTAACATCTTCAAACACTTTTTTTCCATTTCCAAAGTCTCCTACCCTTCTCTTGAGATCTCTGAATTCGTCTGAGATGCTGTGGAGGCATACAACAGCTTTCTTTGAACCCACAGCCCAGGCTAACCTCAGAGTATCACCTCTTTCTCGTTCCTCTTCTCCGAAGCTGGACTGTGGGATTCTTCATCCAAAGGGTCCTTGTCATTTTACCCCTCCAAGTATGATTTTTATTTTAGTCTCGGTCTGTGGAGATGATATCAGACATGCAAGAGGACAGAAGGAAGAGCCCTACAAACCAAGAGGCAGGTGGGGTGCTGCCACGCGGAGAGAAAGCCTTCTTCCTGCACATGGGGGGCTGCTCCTCGGATCTGTTGTCAAATGCAGAAATGTTTTCTTATTCCTGGAGAAGGGGTAGGTGTGTGAGCCCGAGCAGAAGTGAAGCACTGCAGTGGGAAAGGGCTATCCTGCTCAGTGCTCTGTGGTGCGCAGTTAGCATCACAGGGCTCCTTTTTTGAGTGGCTTCCCCAGCTTTTTCCATCTTCTCAGGCCATCTTAAAAGGAGAAGCATCCTCATCACACTGGCACGCAGAGGTGCAGCTGGCCGGGACGACCCGGGTTCCGGGTGCACATAGCTGGCTTGGAAAGCACTTTGGAACAGGACTCGGCACATATGGTTTGCCCCCAACCACTTGGCGGGAGCATGAAAGGTGACGGGTGCCTCCGTTGTGAACAGAAGACCTAAGGCCCCTGATGTGTGTGCTGCCAGCCTAACGATGAATGAAATGTGTTGGTGGTGGGGGAGGAGCCTGGGTCAACAAGTAGATGTAGACAAAGGCCGGGGATTAGGGGAACAGAAAGCAGAGCTTCTCCTCTGTCCACCATGGGAGCACACCATGTCATAGCAGTTTTCTTCAAGCCTGGAAAACACCTTGGCCAGAAACTGAACCTGTCTGGCTTCATTTTGGCCCTCCAGCTTCTATGTGTGTGAGAAATAAAATGTGCCATTTGAGGACTCCATCTCGGTGCCTCGTCACAACCACCAGCTGTGGCGTCAACTCGCCCTCCATCATTGCTGTGCAGAATCTCGGGCCCTAACCTCAGCAGCACTGAGAGGCGGGAGGCCCGAGAGCTGATGCAGCCCTGAGCAGCAGATCCGTAGCCTCATCTCAGGAGTGGGTTCGCTATGGGCAGAGAGGGCTTCTTACCAGAGAGGAGCTCACATCCCTTACACCTTTCCATGTGGCATTTCCCATCGTGCAGCACGAAGCTGCTCCACAGATGGGGCTCCTAGATCTTATACTTACCTGTTTACAGAACCATGAGCTATTAAGTCTGGCTTGCTTCTTTCTTTTGCTCTTTTTCTGTCTTTCTATCTGTCTTTTTCCTTCTTTCTCTTCTTTGGGGTACTGGGAATTGAACTCAGGAATAATTTACATCTGAACTGCATCCCCAGTTCCATTAGTTCCAAAACAGGCTGTCACTGAGTTGCCCAGGTAGGTCTTGAACTTACGACCCTCCCTCAGCTTCATAGAGTGCAGTGTGCTTCAATGATTATTTACCCAGCCTGTGGCATTCTGCCTGAGCAACACAAAACAAACTGAGATGCAGGCCTGAGGGGCTCTCTGTGACCAGGTGGGGCAGGTGAGCATGACAGTGCTCAGGGTGGCTCCGTAGCAGAGCAGCAGGACCAGTGCAGCCCCTGAAAAGCATCGCATGCTTCTCTGTGACCCTAGGGATACTGGGCTCCACTGAGGGCTACCACTGGCTGGGGAGGGGCAAATACAAGCAGATGCACCGCTGCTCTCAGCAAGTGCAAAAGGCGACAGACAGATAAGAATAACTCCTCCCTCAAGTCATACAAGGGCCTGGGTTGGGGGCGGTACACAGAGCTCCTTGCCATAAAGTGAAAGCTGAGGGTCTGTAGCAGCCAGGGGTGAAGGCAGAGGTCCCTGCTGGACATGCAGGGAAGTCACAGGACTGAGAATAAGGCACAGGGTCTACCTATGCCTGAGATCTTGTCAGAGATGCACCTTGCATGGACACAGGTACAAAACATGTGCCAGGCCAGGCAGAAGTCACAGCCAACACCATGCTGTTGTTTCTGCTCCAAAGGGCTGGGTAGGACTTCAGAAGAGCGGCAGCAAGGGTGGCAGTGCACACCCACAAACCTAACACTCTGGAGAATGAGGCAGGAAGATCGCAAGTTTAAACTCAGGGCAGGAAACTCAGCAACTGGGCAAGATCCTGTCTCAACATTAAAATGACAGAATCAAACAAAATAGAGCTGGGAGTGTTCAGCCCCGTACAAAGGCTTTGCATGCTCTGGTACTGAGGGGATGAAAAAGGAGAGGAAGAAGAGGGAGAAAGGAAGGAAGAGAAGGAAGAAGAGAGGGAGGAGGAGGAGGAAGGAAGAGGTGGAGACGGATGAAGAGGGAGGAGAGAAGCCCAGGGTAATGAAGGACTCTATATGGTTGATTAAACATGAACTTAATTATCAGGAACTGAGTGATCAAGTAGGGACAGGGTCACCAAATATTAGAAAGTGAGTTCAAGGGCAGAGTAACAAAGTTCTAATGAGACCTCTGGCTCCAGATCCAGGCCTAAGATCCTTCTTGGACAGATTCATCTAATTTTCTCACGATCATGTATAACGTGAGGCGCTGAAAAGCAATTAGACTATAGAATCTAACTGCCGCATAGTTTCTGTTCTGTGACCTCTCAGATCTCAGAGCTATTCATAA
This sequence comes from Myocastor coypus, assembly GCA_004027025.1. Lineage (NCBI taxonomy): Eukaryota > Metazoa > Chordata > Mammalia > Rodentia > Myocastoridae > Myocastor > Myocastor coypus. The sequence continues at coordinate 23,931 of PVJA010029033.1, read as the reverse complement.
AATGGTCAAGATGTGGCAAGTACTTTGGCCTTCTGGAGCACTTGATGTCCAGGACTCTGAGATCCTCAAAATTAGCCCTTGTGTGTCAGAAGAAGCCCAGCCTACTGTTGAGGTCATACATACTTGCTGTTTGGCATGCAGGAAGGTGGTTTCTTGCTTTGTGCAGGGAGGCATCCAGGGGCTATGTCTTTCTTTGCCCCTTTGACCCAGTCTTTCACCAGCTCACTTCCCGTTTTCCTCTGGTCCTGTGCTCCTGTCTTACCCGCTCCCAAATGTCCCTGCAGGGAACAGACAGGAAGTGTGGGTCCTCTTGGTTTCTCTGAGCCCAAATTTAAGGGTCAGCAAAAACAAGCTCCCATTGCACAATTTTCTGCTCATGTGTTTGGTTTACAGAATACAAAAATAAACACCTCAAGCTGAAACAGTTTTTTTAAATGAAGATTATGGTGGATCCTTAAGGTGCTAAATGCTCTCATAAAGTGGATCTTTCTTGGAGCCTCCAGGAGAGCTCAGCAGACTAAAGTGCCTGCTTATGCAAGCTTAGACAAACACAAGGACAGCAGTATGATCCCTGGCAGCACAGGCCATGCTAGCCCTGTCCGAAGGGTGTCAGACTCCTGGAACAGTGTTGCATGCCTATAAGCCCAGCGCTGCAGAGGCTGGAAGCAGGAGGATCACCATGAGTCCAAGCTGCATAGTGAGGCTCTGCTACAACCAAACACATACATTAAAGAAAAAAAAAAGTGGGTCTTGCAGACCTTTCACCTGGATCAAGGTAGACAAGGGCAGGAATCTCATGGGCAAGGTCTCCTTTCTGCTCCGATACCAGTGGAAATACAGCTCCCTCTCAAGGAGCTAAGTACTGTAGATTGCCCCGGTGTAAAGTAGCCTAGTCTGAGAAACCCAGCGTTGGATTTGGTCATGACATGCACTACTCCAAAATAAATCCATGTCCAGTAGGAGCTTTTGGAGAACAGGTTTCCAGAGTGGGAAGTGGCTGGGGTAGGCTTGTGCTGGGACCTTTCCACTTACCTCTTCTTGCCACATTTCCCTGAAGAGGGGAAGACTCTCTCCACCACCTACTGACCATAAGGACCCGATCAAATCAAAGACTTTCAAGCTTTCTACAATGACGACGTAAATATGAATTTTTAAGGGGCTTGGGTGTCTTCCTCCATAGTAACAGTAGGGAAGCGATGAAATGTCCCACATCACAACTTAAGGGAGGAGAAGTGGAACTTGGCTTGTGGTTTTGTGGTTTTGGTGCATGGTTAGCTGGTTTCGAGGTAGAAATGGAAGTTAGAAGAGCCTTGGGAGTGCCAGGGAGATATCTCAACAGCTTAAGACCGGCAAGTATGCAGTCCTGAGTTTGATCCCGAGGACTGCACACACGCATGCAAAAAAAGACAAAAGCGCTTCTGGAGGAAAACTACAGGGTCAGAAAATGAAGCAAGAGAGAAGGAAGGAGCCAGGGACAAGAGCACAGGCTCCCAGGGCCACACCATGTGGCCCACCTCCAGTGAGGCCATGCCTCCTAGCAATATATTCAACCATGGACTGACTGTTAAAGAAAGCCACTAATGAGTAGGGTGCCCCCATGGTACAATCATTTCACAAAAGTGCCCTCTCCTGAAAATTTGTGAGACTTTGCAGGACATTTTAGATCTACACCATAACAGAAGTGAACACAGAAAGACTGAACTTGCCTCTGTTCATACCCTGTCCACCCCAGCCAGATCCTGGACTGCACTACTTGCCCTGTCCTACATGCTCCCTGGCTTATCCCAACTCCACCCCCTCAAAGCTGCCAGGTCACAGCAGTGAGTGCCAGGCTGGGACCGTGAACACCAGCATGGCAGCCCACAGCCCAATACCTGCACTCTGTGGTCGGGTGTGTATCCAGGGCAGAAACCATCCCTGAGGACAGCTCCTGCCAGCTGTGCGCAGAGACCCGACCCTGCACGCAGTTCTGATGGGTTCATCATCATAGACTTTTAAAAGAGGCATTCTGGAGAGAGTCCTATGGAAAATCTTAAAAATATAAAAATGAGGCTAATATTATTACAGAATGCTACGAAGTGGGGACACAAGTGCTCTCTTTACACTCAGGGACAGAAGGAGGTGGCAGAGGACAAGGGAAGTCTGTCCCTGGGTGGGGAAGGCACTGCTACCCATCAAAGTTCACCACCGGCGAAGCTGCAGTTCTTCCTGGACTTTGCACATGTGCTCTCTACCAGCTAAGTGGGGAGTCCACACGTTCCAGGTGGAAGCAGTTCCCAGACCATCCTAGGCTGGGGATCTGGGCGTGTGTGTGAGCTCTAGACTGGGCTCCATAGACTGCGATGGAAACAAGCCTCCTTTGCTAGTGACTCACTCTAGTGTTAGTGGATCTCCCATGGAAGAAGCAGTTTTTTTGGCAAATTATGACAGCCCCAGAGTCCGAAAAATTAGAATTTTTTTTGTTTTAGGCGTAAATTAAATTATTGTGTGATAAACACTTTGCATTGATTACTTTGTTATAATCAGCATTTGGCATATTTTCTTTTTCTTTGTGGTGTTGGTAGTTATTAACCTGGCATTAGCAGAGGTGAAAAATCCAGTGGGAGCATTAAGGGATATTATAAGAAAATCCAATTTTACATTTGACTGTAGATTCATGTCCTGTGAACTTTCAGCAATACAATGATAGGGGCTAGAAGGGAACTAGAGGTGACTGGGTGCAGAGATTTCATTTCAGTTCATGTTTATTTCTTGCCTTTTCCCTGTGCTGGGCTCTATGGGGTTTCCCAACCATTGATCAGGGCTCAGCTACACAGCCCAGAGCCTCAGGAATTTCCTTTGGATGGAAGGGAGCTTCTAGGAAGTAGAGGTGAGGCGCTAAGAGAGCAGTGCATGAATAAGGAGTCCATGAAAAACAGCACGTGCAGGCATGTCTACGTTCACACACACACACACACACACACACACACACACACACAGAGCAAAAAAAAAGAAAAGTGCTGATTTAGGATGCCTGATGCTCTCAATCTTCTACTCTGAAAAGCTACATTTATGTATTTTGATGCTGTACAAAATCTGAAAATAAGCCTGTTCTCTACCAAACAGACAACCTCGCCACGTCTTCGGTCATTATGGAAGAAGAAAGTGCCTTCCTCAAACAAGGCCAAGGTCTGAGCACAGCCTCAACTACGTCTCATCAGCATCGGCCAGGCGTATTTTGGAGTTCCACTTGCAGTAAGATCACTGTCTTGCCTTCTGGGGAAGCTTCTGTGGTAAGCCCCATACATAACAGGTGGTTATACATTATACTGAATTTAAATTTTTTTAAAAAAAGTTCTTACAGCAAAAAGCACATTTCCAAGAATCACAGGATAATTGTGTCCAAAGCAGTGGGAACCACCTAAAAGACGATTCGTGGTGATGGGTCTTGTATCATAATAAATCTTTTTATATGAACATTTGCCATATTTTTATAATACTGCATAGATCTAAATGACTTAGCATTGTTGCATTTTACTCTCATCCCACCTTGAAATGCCTCGTCCATTCTGAATTCTACAAGAATGAGCAACAAAAAATGACCTTTCAGAGGCCAGAGAATGGCTTCTGTCCCTGCAGCCACAAGCACTTGGAAATGGACCAGGCCTTTCTTAGGCCTTATGTGGGAACAGCACTCCCAGCCTCAGTTCCTGGGCACTGATCTTAATAGATACAAGTCTTCCTCTCCTCCATTGCTCCTGAGCCCTCAAGGGGATTTATATTTTTATTGCTTTTAATAAGAAATAACAATGTGACAGTTTCACAACACATTAGTAGTGCATTCCCAATAATTAATACAATACATATTGTTGTCCTTGTATTAGTTATTTAGAGCACATGATGCAGACATAATAATTCTTCTAAACATTATTGGTACAAAAAGTTCCTTTCATTGAACTAAGAAAAAGTAGTTATATACATAGTTCAATATTCCATAATGGTGGTGGGTTATTGGCAGAACTGGTAATGTCAGAAGCTGTTGATTTAAGCCTTTTACAGCTCAACATAATAATCTAGCTTTACGTCTTATACCTCGTGGTTAAACTTTTCTGCTGGGTGGTTAAGGGCAAGTTAGAGCAAGACCAGTATAACAGAACATGTAACTTTTGTATCTCCCAAGCGGATTGAAAGCTGTGCTACTTTCTGACATTGTTGCTCTGCTCTGCTCTGCTCTGATCTGCTCTGCTCTGCTCTGCTCTGCTCTGCTCTGCTCTGCTCTGCTCTGCTCTGCTCTGCTCTGCTCTGCTCTGCTTTGCTCTGCTCTGCCTGTGGGAATGAGGAAAGGACAGTTTCTGTGCCTCTGTGTCCTTTATTTGCTGCTCAGACCCATTAACAGAAAGCCGCTGCAGTAGTTCACACAATTGAGACAACAGCCCCATACTCTGCACCCCAGAAACAGAGCCACTCACCAGGGAAAGACAGCCCACCTAGAACATGGGCCCCATAAGTGTTCTCAGGTCAGAAAACACCTGAAAGCCCAAAACCTTGGAAGGTTTTGATTGAACATTGTATTGGTCAGGGTTTTACTTAGAGGAACAGAACAGGTATAAGGAATGAGTATTAACACAAAATATACAATCTATAAGGAATTATAAGATTGGCTTACAGTAGTCAGCCACAGAGTCAGATGAGGAAGCATGCTGAGGGCATCTGCGTGCTCTGGACTGAAGAATTCAATCCCGAGGTCTGGACTTCACTGCCGCACTCACTCCATGTAAATCTCTATCCGCCAACTGATGGGTCTGCGATGGAAGACTGAAGTGTCTGTAATGGACGCTGAAGAGTCTGAAATGGATGGCGAAAGATCCAAGCTGGAAACTGAACAGTCTGCGCTGCAAGCCAAGATGATGAAGTCCAGGCTGAATGTGAAGACTGAAGCTTCTCTGACGAGGTCAAGTCTTGACTCCTTCCTCAGCCCTTTAAAAAGTCTCTTTGTGCTCAGTCATTCTGAGGTGGGCCCACTGAGCCCTAGGGTGGAACCAATCATACCCCAGGATGGGCCCTTGATCCTGCTCTAGGAAGGAGCCAGTCATCTCCTAGGCAGGCTCTGGTCACGCTCCAGGGAAGAACCAATTGTACCCCAGGGCGGGACTCCTAACAACAGGAAACCGGGCCGCTCAGTCATCCAGCCAAGTTGACACATTGTATCAACCACTGCAAACATTATTAGAGCATTTGATCTAGGGGCACTCAAAAGAGAAAAACAAAACCAGAAAATATGAGGTTATCTTTTAATCTATTTTAGGACTTACTTAAAACCTTTGCTTGAATATTTCCGAAGTTCACAAAGCCATGGTAAAAAGTGCTGCATTCCCAGGTGCTAGCATTACCTATGGATTCAGATGTGGACCTAGATGTGGATCCCATTTTTCTGAAAAACTGGGACCAGAAAAAATAACCAGAGCAGACCAAGCAATAATCCAAGGCTGCAAGTCAACCAAACAGAGAAGAACAACCTTGGCAGGTGCTCTGGGAACCTGCCAGCACCCTAAAACCCCTGCCAGGTGCAAGGACACAGTAGCACGATGCAGGGGTCATGGGCTGCTTGTAATATCTTTCAGACCGGAGCTGATTGGACCTATGGCATGAACTGAATGGGCTCATCTTTTACTTCCAATCACCATAATAGTTGCTGACCTCCCATTCGATAAGCAGAAACTAGTTTGCTAAGCTGTCTATTTCACCAAAACCCTTCCAAAAATGCTACCAAAATTGAAAAGGAAAATTATATAAACTTTGGCCAGGTGGACATTTCTGGGGGCTGAATAATAGGGTTTAATTCCTCAACTAAGTGGGGCACAGTGTGCACTTCTGGGTGGTTCAAGTAGAACAGGAAATGAGGTGGAAAGATGGGAAAGAAACCTCTCCAACATTGACGCTTTTTTGTAAAACGAGTTGGCATTATTAGCCAGGCATGGTGGCACACGCCTGTAACCCCAGCACTTGGGAGGCTGAGGCAAGAGGATCGGTGAGAGTTCGAGACTAGCCTGGGCTACAAAAGTGAGCTCAAGGCCAGCCTGAGCTACACAGTGGGACCCTGTCTCAAAAAGACCAAAAAAAAAAAAAAAATGAGTTGGCATTATTAAACTATAACTCATTCACCACGATTCTCTTATTTGAAGTTAAAATTCTGCATTATGTAGTATATTCAGAGTCCCACAAACAGCACCACCGCTAACTTCAGAACATTTTCCTCATCCTGCAAATAGAATCTACACCAAGAACTCTCATTTGCCCCCCAAAGCCCCTCACCCAACCCTAATGACTACTACTGTACCCTTTGCCACTAGAGAATATGGTGATTTTGTGGCAACAGAGCTGTGACATGCATGGCTGTGTTAGGCACATTCCTCTCACTGGAATGTGATATCCACCTCCGGCCACGTCAAGGAGGGGAGGTTTGCTTGACTGTAGTCTCCAGTGGGTTCTGTCCACTGTCTGCTGTCTCCAAGGTGGAAGTGGCCTGGTGCAGGGATCTGGCAGGCTAAAATTGCTCAACTCATGGTGTCCAGGAAGCGGAGCGAGCAGGGGGGCGGCCTGGGCAAGTGTGTAGTCCTCTGCCTCAGGGACCCACCTCTGCCTATCAGGTCCTACCTCCTAACAGCACATTCACCCATGAGCTAGTCAGTGTATGAGCTCCTGATGCTAACAGCACCTCCTTATCCAATCACCTTCCAAACACATGAGATGTTGAGGACACATTTGGGGTCCAAACCATAGCAGTATTCTTTCAGGTCTAGGTTTTATCATTTGGTACGATGCTGACCCTGCCTTAGCCCATTGATTGCTCTGTTAGTGGAGACACGCCGCTCTATGCATACCCACATGCAATGTTTCCTTTTGTCAGCTGATGAACTCAGGTTGCTTCCACCTTTCTCTGTCAGAAACTGCCTTGAACACTCATGGACAGGTTTGGGATTGGACACGCTTCCTTTCTATTTGCACGTCCTTGTTAGTAACTCTGAGAAGCTTCCTTACAGGCTGACAGAGCGCCACATCACAGAGCCTTCCCAACAGCGCGCCCACGGGTGCACGACCGACACACCCCCTCCTCATCATCTTCTTTGTCACTGTGCTCAGCTAAATGGTACTAGTGTCTTTTATTGTGATGTGTCTCTGATCGCTACTCACGGGGAGTGGTTCTCTCAAGTAGAGGTGGACATTTACATATCTTCTTTGCGGGAGGTCTCTCTGAGTGCAGGGTCTCACTCCACAGCTCGGAAGCCTTACGATCCTCCTGTTGTCAGCCTCCCCAGTGCTAGGATTACAGATGTGTGCCACCACACCCTGGCTCCGTGTGCCCTGGGGGCAGGGCCGGCACAGCATACAGAACTGGAGGTAGAACCCTGGTCCCGGCGCTTGCCAAAGCAGGCACTTAGTCCACTGAGCTACTTTGCCTCCCTTTGCTCCGTTTTAAAATGAGATAATTTGTCATTGTACTTTGGACAAGTATTCCTACTCTGTGTGAGATGTGCATCTTGTAAGAACTGTATGCAGTTTGTGTGCTGTTTCCTCCCTTCTTGTTATTCTTATCACAGATGAGTTGGTGCGCTTCCTTATCTCTGAGTCTCCCAGGGAAGCTATTTTATTCACTTATTTTCTGTCTTTAGATCACAGACTGTGTGTTCGCTGACCTGCAAGTTCACTGATTCTTTCTTCTGTCAATTCAAATGTCCCCTTGATCCCTTCTTGCTAATCTTCCAATTTGGTCATTGTCTTTCAGAAATTTTATTTCAGGCCTTTGGTTGCCTCTCTTGTTTGATGAGATGCGATCACTCTGGCTTCCTTTACGCATGAAGGTCGCCTTCCTTTCATCGTGGTAAAGGTTTATAAGGGAAATGGTTTAATACAGGACACAGCATTTATAGGACTGTGTTATAATAGTAACCCAAAGATTCGGGAACAAAAAGCCTACAGGAAATCTGTAGACCGACAATTCCAGCTGAGGGCCTGGCTCCTATGACCGTGCCCAGCACGAGTCCAGCTGAAGACCCAGAGCCCACAACCATGTCTTATGCAAGTCCATTTCATAGATCTACACAAGGAAGGCCCAGAGGTCAGTGAGGGAAGCTAGAAAGGCTGTGCCGGTGGGATGGAAGACCCGTGCTGGTGAGCTGAGGTATCTGCCCTGGAGCCAGGAAGCAATGAGCAATGCTCAGATTAAGAACCAGAGCTCTACCAAAAGATCCCACAGCCATGCTCACGGACAGTGAGGTCCCAAGCTTCGCTGCAAGTGTGAATATCTTAGTTCATCTTAGGAAACCCAGTGTGGTGAGCTCCACCAGGAGAATCCGTAGCATGTCGTCTTCCTCTCCAGTTCTCCTTTACAGCAGGCGGCATCTGTAGTGTAGTGGTTATCATGTTCGCCTAACACGCTAAAGGTCCCCGGTTCGAAACCAGCCAGAAACAAGGGTTGCTGTTTTGCTTGTTCGCCCCTCCGCAGCATGGAACCTGGTCGAGCCTACCCCGCAGTGTCTCTAGAAGAAGCCAGTTCTCCTTTAGACACTACTGGTAGCAATCCTGAGGTAGAGCTTCCACACCTAGCACCACACCGATTCAGTCCAGCTGGGCATTACAAGCTGATGGCTGGTTGTCCTTCCACGCCACCTTTGGTCACCTGGACATCATCATTCTAAGACACCAACGTAAACTCCAATACCTGAGTCTTCCAAGGGACAGTAAGTGATTTGCTTCCTGGATTTAGTTTCTGTGTGTGTGTGTGTGTGTGTGTGTGTGTGATACCTGTCTTTTTTTTCTCAACACTTCACTTTTTATTTTTATTATTATTATTTTTTAATGGAACTGTACTGGGGGTTGAACTCAGGTCCTTGTGTTTGCCAGGCAAGCACTTATTCTACTGAGCTATCTCCTCAGCCCAAAACTTCACTTTTTTTAAAATTTTTTTTCTTGTTTCAGAACTTTTGTTTGTTTGTTTATTTTTATGGCTGGCTCAGCCTGCCCTCCAGGCAGGACTGGCGCAGCATGTGGTGCCGGGGATCGAACCACAGTCCCTGCAGCCACCCAAGTGTTCCTAAGCAGGCGCTTTAGACCGCTGAGCCATCCTGCCGGGCCCCCAAAACTTCACTTTTTCATTGAAAACGATATCGTAAGGAGCGGCTCGTAGCGCCCTCCCCTGCCCGACCCTCTCTGGAGCCTTGAGAGGCTCGCGCAGCGCAGTCCCCTTGTGGAGCAGCCTCTGGCGTTCTCTGATCTCAGCCTCTTGAGCGTTCTCTGATCTCGGTCAGACTCTCAGCGCTGTCCCTGGAGCGCCCAGCTGATTGGCTCCACTGATCAGACGGATTGCCCTATCATTTTTGGAGTGACCTCCTGACAGATTGCGCTACAGTCTAGTAAATTACAATCTTGGAATATGTCTTGAGAGTCCTCAGGGTGCTGTCTGACAAGAGGCCGCTGTGTCCCAGCCATCTTTTTCCCGGTTTGACTGTGATGAGCTAAGAGAGCTGTGATTTAAGCAACTCCTGTGTCGTAGTGGTTACTAAAGGCTTATCGGCTTCCCACCAGAATCTCCACTGCTTTCTTCAGTAGATTTAGGCTTCAATTTCTCACCCTCTTTTTTTGTTTTGGTTTGATTTTTTTTTTTTTCAAAGCTTTACTCCAGAGGGGCTCAGTTCTTCTTGGCAGCTGCCTTCCTCATGGCGGCTGGCACATAGCTCATCTCCTCAGGCTTCCTCTTGGCGCAGATGTGTGCGCTTTTCTTGATGAACCTGAGGGAGGGTGCGCTTGTCCTTGGAGACCTTGAGCAGCTCCATGGCGCACCGCATGTAGCAGGTGAAGCCACACACCTCCCGGATCGTGGACAGTAACCACTGAAGAACAGTAGCCATGGCTCTCTACTGTCCCATGGCCGTGGCCCTCAACAAGGGCCACAAGGTGAGTAAGAATGTGAGCAAACCAAGGCAGAGCTGCTGCTGGGGATGCCTCACCAGACACACCAAGGTCGCGCACCACCCTCCATTTTTCAGGACCTCCTCCTCCAGCAAGGGCTCTCTCTGAGGCTGTTTTCTTCCGTTTTGTTTCTCAGGGTAAGAGCTCTTGGCATCTGCTTCTGGGTGGTATACCTTCCTTTCAAGCAAGCCCAGGCTCTGTGATGAGGACCGGCAGCCTGCAATGGCCTTGGGTTCCCCTCTCAGGCTATCTCTGCCACTGAGGATGAAGGGCTGTGGTGACCTCAGTGCTCACTGGATGGCCTGCGCATGAGTGAGGGTGATCAAAGCCCAGAGCCGCTGACCTCCTAACTGCACCCTCCTGGAACTGGGCCTCTGGAAGCCAGACAGAGACAAGGAGTCGCCTTCCTGTCCTAGTGAGAGCCGTCATCCAGGACAGCAAGACAGGTGGGGTGCGAGCTCTCTTCCCAGCCATACTTTTTAGAGCCAAGCTGCCATTCAGCTGTTCAGAAAAGAGGTAGTAGGGGCTCGAGTGTTATAGCGCTCACTGCTTCTCCCAAAATCTGGAAAGAAGGAAGGAAGGAAGAAAGGAAGGAAGGAAGGAAGGAAGGAAGGAAGGAAGGAAGGAAGGAAGGAAGGGAGGAAGGGAGGGAGGGAGGGAGAGAGAGAGGAAGGAAGGAAGGGAGGGAGGGAGGGAGGGAGGAAGGAAGGAAGGAAGGAAGAAAGAAAGAAAGAAAGAAAGAAAGAAAGAAAGAAAGAAAGAAAGAAAGAAAGAAAAATTACAAGGATCCAAATCTGGTTTGACTAAAGTTTGTACTTTTCTTTCAATTCCAGCTCTGAGGCTGGAGGCAGAAGTCAGAGCCCATGTTTAGATACCGAGGAGATCATTGGGTCCTGCTATCCATGAACACTGCATGGGAAACTCCTTGGATCATAAGCACTACCCCAAAGCTGAAGCAATTTCTAACAGCCACCAATGAATTCAACGGGAAGTGAACATCTCCCCTGCATTAAATTTCCCTTTGGGAATACAAATAAGGATACAGCTTTGGTAAGCAATGTTGATAATAGCTGCTGCTTAACTGGGAGACCCTAAAGGTGTTGGATACAGACGTGTAGATACTGCATTGTCTTTCTGGCATGAAAAACTGCAAGTGTGAATAAGAACTAAAGTATACAATATACATTGTTAACTAGGAAGAAATTATTCAAAAGGAAAGGAAAATAAAGAAGAAAGGGAGCCGGGCGTGGTGGCGCACGCCTGTAATCCCAACACTTGGGAGGCTGAGGCAGGAGGATCAGTGCGAGTTCGAGACCAGCCTGGGCTACAAAAGTGAACTCAGTGCCAGCCTCAACTACATAACGAGACCCTGTCTCAAAAAGACAAATTAAATAAATAAATAAATAAATAAATAAATAAATAAAATGCTTAAAAGAGAGAGAGGGGAGGAAAGGAAAAAAAGAAAATGTGTTAAAAATAAAGTAGGAACAGTATTTCATTAAAGAAGAAAGGAGGCCAAGGGGCCTGAAGGGAGGGGAGGGGAATTCGAAAACACGAGGAACTAAAATCTATCGTGTACAGGTGCACGTGCCCCACGGTGAATGTGATCACTATGTCAACCTAAATTAAACCAATAAACTTAATTAAAAAATATTCTGCAGACAAAAAAAATATTTTGCAGAACGTGGATTTATAGAGATCTATGAATGTAAGCCCTTACATGTATATCTGAAAGCAATGGGAGGTGTGGGAGCTAGACCCGAGACATTAGGAATCCTTCCCAGAGACGGGGCCCCGTGGAGCACCCGGAGGACCCCCACAGGCCACCTGCCTCTACTGTCTGAAGGCGGCGGCCAGCCCCTCCTCCTCACCCCTAGCACTGCCTCCTCGCTGGAGCCGGGCAGCTGCCAATGTCCATAATTACCGGAGATCCACTCATTTTCTGCTCTGTGGTTGGAATAATGACAGTCTCTCTTTTTATGGCCATTCTAATGGCTTCGTGCTCGGAATCGCGGTGATATCATTCACAGCGGCGCGCAGGGTCTCATGCAGTACAGGGGGCTTTCCATCCATCACGGAGGACGCCGGGCGAGCTGGCAGGTTAACGGCGCTGCATCTGCTTCTGTGGCTGAGCTGCTCGGAGCAGCTGTCCACGGGAGTGTGTGTGGAGGGGGAGGGGTCCTGTGCTCTCCAGAGACACTGAGACAGAGCCGATGCCTGGATCTCAAAACAGGCCGGGTGCTTCCGACAACAGGGCTTTTAGCCCAATAACGTGTCTTAAATATGCAACACCTGGCTTAATGCCAGAGGCTTCCAAAATGCCCTGTCTCCCAATCTGCAAAGCGCACAACACAATTTCATTAGAATACAAAGAGCATAAGTCGGAGTGAAAGGCTATCAGCAGCCCCTCCACGCAGGGCAGACGCGACTCTGTCTTAGAGGATCGTAGGTCAGTGGCAAAGGACGCACCCTACAAGCGGGTGTTTAAAGATAGCGGGACAGGCTCATATTCTCCTGGGAGCCCCCCACCTTTCTCCCCAAGCTGGTGCTCACTGTGGGGTGCCCCAAGCCAGGGCTCATCCTGTTCAGTAACAAAAATGCCTGTGGTGTCTGTCCACGGTGTGACCTGCCTGCAAACATAGTGGCCGCCACCAACTGGCCCCAGCCTTGTCTTTTGTGGCGGCTTTGACCTGTCTAGCCCTCCCTTCCTCCCGGGTTTTGCAGCCCTGTGCCCTACACCACCCTCTGTGCGACTTCTCCCCTCACAGTCTCTTGAACTCAGTGTACCCCAGGGGAAGCCCTTACTGCCTTTCACCCTAACTAAGCACTTAGTATGGCCACAGGCTCATAGTGGGTTGCTCATTTGTGTGAGCTCATTTGCACATCAGGTCTGCCACTACTCTGTCACCAGCTGTGGCACATCCATAGGCGTCATCACATCAGGACCGACAGTGAGCAAGCACCGAGCCAAATCTACAGAAGCCAAGTGGCCATGCACATTCTCCATTCTTTCGTCCCCAAACAAGAACAGGAAGCTCAGAGTGCATTTCGATGATTCTAGAAATAAGCTTTCTTGATGAGGCAAATAGAAAACATAAATTGCTCAGGGTGTACAAATTTCTACTGGAGACTGCAGTTTCACTGTATCTAACATAAAAGCAAAGGCTATAAATCATTGACACCATTTCACTGGCATTTCAAAGAGCAAGTTGAACCTCGATAGTTGAACCTCGATAGAATAAAATGCTGTTATTCGTTTCACACTCTTCCTCTCCCTTAAATGCTCTGTATGAAGACTGTAGGACACACACTGGGACCAGGACTAAGCAGGCCCCCAGTGAGTCACTGGTGGTGCTTTCATGAGAGTATGGTGAGAGAGAAGCTCGGATGCTAGCAAGGGTCTGTCAGGAGATTCTGGAAGCACACTCTGGAGAGAAAGAAGACTATGACTCTGACAGAAGACTGGAAGATATGAAGGGAGAATTGGATGTTTGTAGAGCCTGGCAAACTTTACTCTGAAAGGGAAAGCAGACCCCCAGAAGGAGCCTGGTTCCCAGAGCTCCCTGAGGAGGTTGAGCCCTCAGGCAGGTCCCCAGGCCCCTGGTGTCTCACACAGCGAGCTTGCTGCTCCCTAGCACTCTTGAAGCAGCGATTCTGTGCGCACAGATCATGGGTAACAGCCTCGTACCACATTGCTCTACTGCGATAAGGAAGGAAGACCATTGGCTGTAGACAGACCAGCAGAAGCGCAGCCCACTGACCAAGCAGCTTGCAGCAGTCCCGGTCAGAGAGCTAGGCCCTGGCTCTGATGTGTGCTTCCACACTTCACACCTGGATCCTAAACCTCAGGGTTCTGTGCTAGCTGGGCAGGTGCTACACCCTCAGGGGCAGGATTAAGCCTCGGAAAAGGGGACAAAGGCAGCTCCCTTCCATGCCTGTGAGGCTGTAGGCACAGTGCCATCTTGGATACAGACAGAGGCCCTCACCAGACCCCACAACTACACCTTGCAGCATCCTGGCCTGAAGGAACTTGGACACACCTGAAATGAAGCTATGGCTTGCCAAGCCCTGCACCCCAAACAGCTGTAGCCCTAGTTTTGCAGCAAGACAGTTGGCCCTTGTTGGGCCCAGCCCCTTCTCCACCCTCCAGGCCCATGGTGCAGTACCCTCTCCCAGCTCCTGTCCGTCTCTGTCGTCTTGTGGCTTCTGTTCTACTCATTCTTCTGTGATCATGTCCACCTTGCTTCTCTCTTCTGTACTTTTGGGCACATGTGCGACCCATCCGGGCATTCAGGATGATCCTTCAGGCCCAAGCGGCTGGATGTCATCCCTTCTGGAAGGAAGCATCCTCCACAGGAGCCGCCAGACACAGGGGTCTTGGACCTGGGCATCTCTGCAGGTGTTCGCTGCCAAGCACACGGAAACCTTCTGATGCTGCTTCATGGGGCTGCCACACTGGCTCAAGCCCGTGGACTCAGTGACCTCATTGTCTTCCACTGTGCAGGACACTGGGAGGGCTTCAGTCAACCTAGCTCTGTGTTTCTGCTGTACTTTTGGATCCTGAGCTACAAGAAAAAGGACCAGGTTACAAATGGAAAGGAAAAAGTTATGGCCAACCTAATGGTACCTTTGGGACATTTAAATGTTTCTGCTAGGAACCTTTAGGTCTAATAAAAATTTCGTGGGTTAGCAAGACCTGAAACAAGTACCCAGAATCATTTACATTCTTCCACACCAGCAGAAAGCTAGAATATATCATTTACGAGGAAATTTTATCTATAAGAGAAACAAAAGTATGAAATACATAGAAAAAGATTTAAGAAGTGATGCATGACTTCTGTAAGAAAATGAGTACAATATGCTGGAAACTGTAAAGAACCTTAAATCAAGAAGCCAAAACCATATGTGGTGCACACCTGCAATCCCAGGACTCAGTAGGCTGAGGCAGGAGGATTGTCATGAGTTCAAGGCCAGGCTGAGCTACAAAGCGATTTCCAAAACCAGCCTGAACTATATAGCAACATCCTGTCTCAAAACAAACAAGCCAGCAAACAATACCTCCTCCCTCGCAAGAGAAACCCTCACTGTGCCACCTTCTGGGTGGAAAAGTTCTATATGATGATGGTAGTTATTAGCAGGTTAATTGGTGGGTTCCACTTAATTTGTCTATGTTTACAAGGACTATTAAAGAAGTAATTTGAAATTCATCCTGAGAAATGACGTCACATAGAATGACGTCTGACAGAAATAGAACTACAAGGATGGGAAACACCCTCAGCTGGTTATGGAATGTCATGGGCCAGGGAGCTAAGCCTAGCGTGTCTCTGTCCTGTACTACCTGCACATCCTGAGTAGGCCCCTCTGCTCTAGAGAACTCAGCTTCTCTCCCTGTGACTCCGAGGTGGGTCCACACATGGAGAGGCATTCTGAGCGGTCAAGCTGCAAAGCGCTTAAGTAGAACTGAGCACAGGGTCTTCTGGAAGCTGAATCTGAGGACTCCGTGTGTTGTCTCGGGGAGAGATGGTGGTGTTTTGGGCAGCATCTCAGGGTGAAAACTTTAAGCGTGACTACCCAGAAGGACAGAGTGAGGAATATTATTATCTTCCAATCACAACACTTATGTGTAGCACCTCACAAAAATTAAACGTGCATGTGAAAGCAAGCCCAGCTGGACCAGATCAGTGGTGTTGCGTGTGTGATTGGAGCATCACACTGATGTGCATGAAAATGTCTGTGCTGCTCAAAAGTGAAACCAAGGATCTCTCAAGAGACCCTTTCAAGGAGGGGCCACACGGCAAGGCTGCTCCGGCCAGCCTTCCTCTCTTCCCCCCTCCCTCCTACAGTAGTCCTGTCATAGTCCACGGTTGTCTTGGTTCAGATCTAATATACTGATCAAAAGCCCTTTGTGTTCAGGGGTGGAACTCTGAGGAGGTGATTAGACCGTGGCAGTGCTGCACTCACCAGGGGATTTATGTATGAGTGAATGATTGCCGGGAGAGGCGTGGCTTGGAAGAAGAGGCCTGGCGGAAGGTGGGCCCTGGGGATGACCCGGAAGGGAGGACTCTTTCCCCAGCTCACTGCTCACTCACCTTTCTGTCTGGCACGTGCTGAGTAGCTGTCCTCTGCTGTGCCCTTCTAACACCTTGCTTTTGTCTTGAAACCAGTTAGCTGCAGAGTGAATGCGCTGGAAACTCTAAGCTAAATAAACCGCACCTCTTCCACGTTGTAAGGGTTTAGCGTTTTGTGCCAGTGCCACTGGCCTCTCTCCCCACATCCTCCTCAGTGTACCCTCTCTGTCTGTCTCTGCACTCGCAAGCCCACCTTGGCGACTTAGAGCACCCTAGATAAAGATACAGTATAAAAACATTGTAATGGGGCCAGGGAGATAGCTCAGCAATCTAAAGTGCCTGCTTAGGCAAGCTTAGGCAAGTGGCAGGGACTGCGGTTGGGTCCCTCGCACCATATGCAGTGCCAGCCCTGCCCCCATGGCTGGCTGAGCCAGACACGCGCACACACACACACACACACACACACACACACACACTGTCTACACTGCTCAGTTCTGTGCCATTAGTGGCTTAAAAGTAGACATTCTTACCAATATATTAAGGAAAACCCAAATAAAATATATTCAGGACATGAACAATCGAATAAATGAAGACCAAAGTGATGCCGTAGTATGTTATGTTTCTTAAATTAACTAAATAAATAATGCTGATTAGTTGATTGGGAGGCGGGTAGAAATCATTTGCTCTAGTATTTATCATCAGCATGCCATTTTTCAAAAACAATTTGGTAATACGAATGAAGGACTCTAAACTGGATCCAGAAGCGCCCTTGCAGAGGGCTGGCTCTAAAGGAATCATTTAAAATAAAGCAAAACAAGAATATAACTGGCATACACTGAGTAGTGCCCTGTGTAATTAACGGGAACATAAATAGAATACATTTCTCACCATGAGAATCCGGCCACTTAAATGAGCTTGGTTGTCATTTAGGAAGGAAAACGTCGAAACTGTGTTGCAACAAGCTGCAGTGGACCTGAGACAGGTGTAGATAGGCAACATACGGAGAAGGCTGGACTGTCGGAGATCTTTGAAAGCATGGTTTTAGGTTCCAGAAAATTCCCTTATCTGTGGGAGCACTGACATGACCCGCACCATCTTCTGAAACTAGTGTCTCCGGCATCCCTGGATCAAGAGACTTCATTTAGCCCTATTCCACAAGCAGGACTGAAATCTTGCTGGGATTTGTTTCATCTCCTAAAGCGTGGAGCTGGGTATGCAGTCTATTTTGTTGGTTTTCAGAGGGCATGATTCTGAAACACTGTATCGACTCCATAATAGCTTTCCAGAGCACAACAGAAAAGAACTACATTAAATGTAAGAATCGATCCTCAAATGCATTCTGATTTCCAGCATGTTAAGAAGAGAGCCAGGGTGCACGTTCGCATGGGAGGTAGGTAAAGGCTTGGACATGGGTTCCCAGGACTGGGTTGGTGTCGTGTCTCTGCCCCAGGAAGGATGCTGACAGCTTCTCCTTGCATCCTTACATTGTAGCTTTAGGTTTGTGAGACTCAATGCAGGCAGCATAGGTGAATAGTTTAGCCCAAGACACACACACACACACACACACACACACACACACACACACACACACTATGCATTCCCAACAACAAAACTCTCACTAAAAATCTCTACAGGAATCATCTGTGCTGTGCAGCTGTGTGTTCGACCTATTGTACCATGAGTCACATCTCCAGAATGAAAGACGACGGCCCAGAAAGTGGCTGTGAGTGGCAGTCAGCACACTTGGAGATTCTTCGATGCTTTTCCCTAAAGCACTGGTCCAGTGAGAACCCTTGCCATAGGTAAGGCAGTTGATCGCTAGTTTCCTCTGGATGCATCACCGTGAGCACTTTGGGTGTCCTCAGAATGGGCCAAGAGGTACAGGAGGAGACAGCAGAGAGCACAACTGTCCAACTGGAAGTCACCCCATATATAAAGAAGTTTCTATACCAAAGAGACGGATCGATCCATTCTGCAGTGTGTCAAAGCCCTGTGTGCTAGCAACTTCCCCGTCTCTGTACAGACTGAGGCCCACGAGTTAAAGGAGGAAAAGTTGATTTTTCAGCCCACGGTCATCTTACTCTAAGGCACAAATATGGCAGGGAGCATAGTGGGGGAGATGGCGCTTAACCTGGGCAACCAGGAAATAGGGACAGAGACAAAAAACCTGGGACAAGGAAGTGCCTTCCCAGGTTGCACACCCAGGGGCCACCTCCAGCAGGCCCTAACTCCTGACAACCCATTCAGGGCTCAGGTTAGGCTCACCCCACGATCCCACCATCTTCCACACACATGAGGATTTGCAGAAATGTATTGGGTCTAAACCATAACAACGTAGAACATACTTATTTGGGTAATTTCCCCTAGAAGGATGGGAACTACTCAGGAGACCTCTGTCTTCTCTTGTTCTAACGCTTGCCCTTTTCAGACAAAGCAACTCAAGAAAGAGATTTGTGTGGAGCCCATGGTGGTTGGGAAAACCCATGTGAGCACATTTTTGTGGAATACTCAGGCAGTCCATAGCACATCTCTCTGCAGAAGTTGGGGAACTAAAAAGTGGAAAGAGAACTCTCCAGTCACTTAAGGAAAAAGACAAAATGCCAAACTTTACACATAACTTTCTTATTGCCTACAGTTGTCACAGAAAGAGACTTTAAACAAGCACAGTACACAAAGGGTACAAGATAATATTTCCTGTTTCCTGTGAAGCAGACTTCCTGCTTTATGTAAAAGGAAATTAAAACTTAGAAAGCTTGCATGGCCTAGTTGTAGTTGTCAACAGTCCCAGACACTCACTAGGTAGTAAATTCAAGGCCAGCCTGGACAATTTAATGAGACTTTGCCTCAGAAAAGCAAAAGCAGGACAGGGGCTGTAGTTCCACTGGATAGGACTACTAGATTTAATCCCTAATGCCAGGGAGAAAAAATAACATCCTAAAAAGCTTATGAGAAGAAGTCAGCTGTCACTCGAGAAAGTAATGGCAAAAGAAGGCATGGGTAGGAATTGCTTCTCCCTGGAACTTTGGGTGCGGCTTTGTGACTGACAAGTTGAAGTCTTGTTCAGGAAGCTACTTGAGTTAAACTGTCCTTTCAGACATGACGAGTGTGCATTTTGACATTGGCTACTGATTGCCATCCACATATTATTTTCATATTGTAACTCGCAGTCATCCTTGGGTCATTTTGTATCTAAGACTGTTCTATAAATTTCCTTCTAGCAAGTAAAGTGGCTCTATACCACTGGTGAATAGATTATCAGCAACACAGCAAGGCCTGTATTCAACAGCCTTGCTTCTGAGATCAATGGACACATGTTGATAATGTGTTTCACAATGAATTTTCAGTTCAAGACTTTAATTAAGAGACTTAGGAAACAATTCAGCATGTCTGACCTGCAGCTGTGTGCCTATGCAGGAAGCAGATAACTGCGATGGGGCTTCCATCGCTGTATTCACTTCCTCATAGCTACGGTGCAAATTCCAGCCCTCCCACCTGCCCTTACGTATCCTTGTCTTATCACATCAGGGGGCCATGATGAACTGCCATGGACTGCTAGAGCTGAGGCTCATATATTCATTTCTCACACTTCTGGGGGCTGGAAGACCAGGGTCGCGGCAAATCCGGTGTCTGACAGAGGCGGCTCCTTGATTTTCAAGTGGTTGGCACCTTTAGTCTTCACATGGTAAGGACCCGGGAGAGAAGTAAATATATTCAGTCTCTTCTTATTTTTTAAAGAGAATACAAAATAGTGAAAAAAATTGGAAATGATACATAATTTCACTAGATAAAATAATAGACAAGGGCATTAATTTCACTCAGTTGGGTTTCAATCCCTAGACCTAATTATCTTCAAAGACTTCACGTCCAGATCCAAAGCACTAGAGTTTTAAATTTCAACGTAGGCGTGAGTCTCCAAGAGGCACAAACATTTACTCTATAGCTCTCGATCTGTTTCCTCATCATTAGAGTAAACACTGATTTGTGTGGTGCAGAATTCTAAGGTTTCATTTTTCAATGAAGTATAAAGTGCCAATGGACGCTGTGCACTTCACATTGTTTTAAACATCGATACAGAGCTTCAAGCACAGAACAAAGTCTTATCGATCTGCTATCATAGCAGGAAAGTTGGTAATATTTGAATATCTTGACATAAAACAAAATGTGAACGAGATCTCACAGTATCTGTGTTTTTCATCGAGGCCATTATTAAGATACAAAAATTAAGGAAAGAAGTATGTCTTAGACCATAATATTTTAATCTGTCTATAAGAAGTGTGGGCTAATTTTAATTCAAAATGATCCCCGTGCTGTAAGTCAGACTGCAGGGAATAAGAACACGTATAGGAATTTTCCCTATATTTTTAGGCAAGGCCTAAAGACAAAGAGTTAACAAGACCCACTTTATCTTCTTGTGTTTTGTATAAAAGAGAATGTCACACACACACACACACACACACACACACACACACACACACACATTACCTACACATACAACTGGAGAAAACATTTATGTACTATCACCCTGGTCCCATAAGCAATGATACTACACCCTCAGCTTTGTTGCAAAATGAAAGTTAAACCAAGCTTGCACATTTTTTATTTAATGGATTTAGTACAGGACCTACAGGGTCTACAGAGTCTCAATACACAGATCCAACTCACAGTGTTCTTCCTCTTTACGGTCTCTCAGGTGCTGGGATTACAGGCTCGTGCCACCACACCCAGTCTCAATCACCATCTCAGTGCTCTCCATGGGTGGAGCTGGCATTGCACCCTAAGGAGGATTAAACCCTGGTCCCTGCTCCTGCCTAAGCAGGTGCTTTAGTCCACTGAGACATTTGGCCAGCCCAAAGTTGCACATTATCATCATAACACTTTAATTTTTTCACAGTTATCTCTTCTGTGACCAACTGATGCAAAATTATAATGCATTTTAATACTTACATTTTGGTACAGTTGATGTTTGTTTTTTGGAACCAAACTGTCTGAGCTATCTCCACAGTTTCAGAAAAAATATTTTAAGGTTTTAGCAACAAAAAGTGATCCTTTGTAATGTCAAATGCTCAGCAACTGTTTTCAGAGATATCCAGTGTCCCTGCAATAACACTTTCAATGCACACAGTGATAAAAATGCATAAATATTTTAAGGACCCAATCAAGTATGGAAAACAAAGTTAGAGTATATTGTTATGGTTTGTGTATATTTGTCCCCAAAAAGCCTCACTTAGTCCCTGAGGCGCAGTTCTATAGTTTGTGATTAAATCATGATCCGAGGCTGGGATTTTGGGTCTGAGTACTGCTGGGATTACGCATGTGAGCGCGACCCACAGCCAGGGGCGGGTAGCCTGAAGGTAACACAGGGAGACTGACTCGCTGTCTGGGTCCATTGTTACCATTGCTCTTCCCTTTTGCTCTTGTTGTTTTGCCGCCTGTTGCCACCCTGAACTCCTGCCCTCTGCCAGGTGCCAGTCTGCCTTGGAGCCAGCTGAGTGTGGACAGAAACCTCCAGTTGCTACGAGCTACATAAACCTTTCTTTCATTTCAAGTGTCAGGTATTTGTCTCAGCAATGAGAGAAGAATAACTGAGACAGTCTGCTAGAATCGGATCTGTAGATCTTAAAAGATGAGTAAACTTTAGGTTCACACTCCCTGCCCATCAGGATGGAGCTGAAGGTGTACCAAGGTGCATCCTTTCATTTACAAAGTGCTTTGTTCATAAGGAGTGCCCCTTCCTGTCCTTTAGCATTTCAGAGACCTGTGAACAAGTACCTAATCTGAATTGATGTAATTCTCCAATGCAAATGGAGAACTGAGATTTGAATCAGAATGGCAGTGACACTGTCAGCAGGGAGCTCCAAGGATGTTTATGAAATTATGGCACGGAGCAAAGTTTGGTAGGTCTGGTTGCCACTCAGACTTCGTGTCTCTCAGGAGAGTGGTGCCAGGAGGTCTGTAGGTGCTGTGTATCACTCTCCTCTCCTAAAATTGTCAGTAAGAAGACCTCTGACCTCCCTCCGTGATCTTGTAAGTTATGTGTGTGCTTTACAGTCTCAGGTTGGAGGTCATTGCACAGTTGCAGTTATTAGCGGGGGTACCACTCTTAGGGGCACTGAGGACCCCAAGTCTGTACTTCCTAGACACTCTGCTTGCAAAATCTCCAGGAAGCTAAGCTGAAATAAGGGAACAAAAACCTAAGGGAAGAGTGAATAGAGCTTGGATCTTTCCTTATCCTTATTGTTTTTTAAATTACTTTTAATAAGAAATAACAAGGTATAACAATGTGTTTCAAAACACATTAGTAGTACATTTCAATATTTGATACAATGCATATTGTTGTCCTCCTACTATTTATACAGAGCCCAGAGTGTAGGTGTTATAACTTCAAATCATTATTGGTACAACTAAACTTCTTCTCATTGAACTAAGATAAAGTAGCTGTATACATAATCCAATGTCCGATAATCACAGTGGGTTATTGTTAAAACTGGCAATGTTAGAAGCTGTTGATTTAAGCCTTTTATAGCTCAGCATTCTAATCTAGGTCCCCCCCCCCCCGTCAATATAGCAAAGCTCATGAAAATACGACACACTTGATTTCTCCTTCAAGAGTTGACTGGCAAAATTCTCCCAGGCAGCAGGGACTCTCCAGGAAGACAGGACCAAGTTTCACTGTTGTCATTGCATGGAACAGCTGAGGAAGGATGAGAGGGCAAAGAGTTTATGACCCCATTGCTACTTAGCATGGCCCTCCCTTCTCATGACCCCTTTCTCCTCAGGCCCCTGTGTCCTCAAAGCAATGCCCACACATCTGTGATCAAAGCAGGAAGGCAGTCATGCTTATCCGTGTTCCTTCAGAATTGTACACATGCATGCCTTGGGCAAATGCTCCATACTACATTAGGATTCTCCAGAAAAATAGAATCAAGAGAATCCAATAAAGAGAGAGAGAGAGAGAGAGACAGAGACAGAGAGACAGAGAGATAGTATGTGTGTGTGTGTGTGTGTGTGTGTGTGTGTGTGTCATTTATTTATAGGAATTTTCTTACATAATAGTTGGTAAACCAAAATCAGCAAGGCGAGTGAGATATCCAAAACCTAGCAGAGCTATGGCGGTAATCCAAAGATCGTCTGCTGCAGATTTGCTCTTGATTGAAGGAGGTCAGGCTTTTGTTCTATTCAGATTATCAAGGGGTAAGAAGAGGCCTTCGCCCTTGTGAAGTGTAGTCTGTATCAGTTGGAGTTAACCAATATATACATTATTTATCATCCGGGCTAACACCCTCATGGAGACATTCAGAATGTTTGGTCATGTGTCCAGGCGCTATGACCCCAAAGGTAATCCATAAAATTAACCACCACATATAATTTTACAGAAATATAGTATAGGTCATAAAATGTGTGTTTATGTAAGTAGTGTCCTATATTATGTTGCACATTTTGTGGATGTACGCATGATTTGATTATTTACAATACTTTTTCATTAGAAGTCAGTTATCAAAATAAAGGCAGTCATTGTTTCTTTTGTCTGTTGAGTTTCTGCACTAATTAGCAGATCTTTCCTTTTTCCCTACAAACAGATCTTAGTGCCCAGTAGACAGTAGATACCTAAGTCAATATTTATTGAAATGGAATTTGCCAAAATAAGAAGGAGCCTACAGAGAAGCCGTATAATACCATCCGATCGCCCTGATAGTTACACTCTTGCTAAGGCGATTCACCCTCACTCGGCACCTCCAAGCCCTCAGGGAGACGAGAAGCCTCGCTCCTGCTCTTGGTGGCTTCATTGCCTCTTGCCATAGCCCTTTGTCTCTTTGGGGAGGACCATGCTGCAGGCCCCAGTGGGGTTCTTGGCCTGGGCAACTTGGCGGTCTTAATTGTACGTGAGCTCTGCAGCTGGTGCGGCACCGAGGGCACTCCC
>PVJA010029032.1:0-27056 GCA_004027025.1 Myocastor coypus | reverse complement strand
GGTCAATAAAGACCCAGGATATAAGAGAACCTGTGCTGTAATATCCTATAACTCAGAGGTGTCCCAAATTTCCTGGTCAAGGAGATTATGGGACCTCAGAGGAAAGGGATGAATGAACTGCAGTGCATCTAAGGAGAGTCACCCAGAGAAAAACATTCTCTCAGGCTTTCACAGAAAGCAAACTGGCCAAGCAATGGCCATGACTCGTCCCGAAGGCTGACACTAATGGAATGTCCACAGAATGCCAGTTACACCCATTCTTTTGGAAAGTCCAGAACAAAACCCAAGGTGGGTCATGGGACAGACAGATGCTGCAGATCCACAACATTCAGAAGTGAGTGGTATTAGGATAGCAGGAAAAAAATCTTAATAAGAGGATGGAGCTCAGCTGGCCAAGAAGGCAAAGCTAACACACATCAGCTGGGCTACAGGCAACCAACATTCTTATCCTAGCACCTCAATTTCACCAACACAAAACAAAACAGTTCAAGTTCTCAAAGAGTGCCTAAGGCCTATCCTCTAGCCCCAGTCATTTCATCACGCAAATCCCTGGTGTCAATATGACTCAGCTCCAAGTCCAGTGTATGAACAGCCTGCAATAACAGCTGTTTGGGGAGGCTGAGGCAAGAGGACTGCCCCCACCAGCAAAGAAGATGCCAATTCAAAAAACCAAAAACTTATCAACCAACCAACTAAAACTAAATAACGCCAACATGGGGTATGCAAATAGATTCTACAATAGCAAAAAAGAAATGACAAGGGATAAACAATGTGAACACATTTGAGAAGACATCTGTTAAGTTGACGTTTTCTACAGACTTTTATGAAAATCTGGTCTATATGAGGCATAAGGAAGATGAGACAAAGATATCAGAATAATATAAAAAAGGAGCTGAATAAATTTAAGACAGAATGAGAAAATTAATATGGAACAGAAATTTAAAAAGGTCACAGAGAACATTAATAAATTCCCCCAAACTGAAATGCACACGGTACATTTGATTACATGTATTTACACAATGTAATAAAAATAGAAATATTAAAAGGAGTAGAGGACAAGGCAATAGGGTAGAAAATCTGCCAATTAATTTCACATGAAACTCTGATATCAGAACTGGACAGTATTAAAAACAAAACAAAAACAATCAAAACCCTGGACAACATAAAGAAAAACTATACAAGTAAATCTTCTTCATTAATACAGGAAAATTCAAAGTCACATGGCATTCTGGTTTATTTAATCGCTTGTGAGTTTAGTGTATGAATTTGGTATGATGAAGACACTGAATTATTAGTCCCATTACAATGAAGTCATGAAAGCCATTTCACAACATCTTCCTTGGCTCTGTTGTACTTAAGATTAATCCTAGTGACACAGAGATCATCACTTGTGCTTCCTTTTACAAATGACAGGGAGTGACAGAGAAATCTGGAAGCTACCCTGTTGGAGCATTAAATGTGAACACTGGGCACAGCACTATGGCTCAGGAGGGTTAATCCATTGATGGAATAAAGGAAGAAGAATTCTTAAGCAGAGGCTAATTATATGATTTTTAGCAAGTATTATCTACCTGTGAAGTAATGAAAATACTAATGAGTCTGGAAACAAGAAGCTGATGGGGCTGACAGAAATGGTGAGCAGGAAGATGCAGAAGTCCAAAGGCACAAGTGAGATCATCAAGAAATAAGAGAACCCACAAAAGGGAAAGACTACTTGCAGATCAATGAGTAACTGCTATTCCTGAATATATAAAGAATTCTTATAATAAAGAGAAAATAATCCAAATGAGAAAGGGCTTGGTATTTATAAATAACCAATTAAGTACATGGTATCATTAATCATTAGAGTAATGGAACTCAAAAGTGTAAGAAACTCCTTCCCTATTAGGCTGGAATTATATATAAAACAGATATTAACAAGTTTCAGTGAGGACATGTGGGGATTAGTACATTTGTACACACTGCTGGTAGGCACAGAAAGCAGTACAAATGTCGTGGAGAAGGGCTGGCAGTCTCCCAAACAATGAAACACACAGTCACTGTGTAAGCCAACATTACTTCTATGCCTAAATATATACCCAAGAAAAATAAAAACAAATGATCATCATACAAAATTTGTGCATGAATGTGAATGTTCATAACAGCATTATTCATAAAAGGGACAAGAGGAAAACCACGTGTCCACTAGTCAGTGACTATGGTATAGCCATACAGTGGAGTATGACTATATTTAGCAAGAAGAATGAATGATGTGACAACACAGAAGCCCTTGAAAAATTACCTAAATGAAAACAGATAGAAAAGGCCACATGTATGATTCTGCTAACATGAGCCGTTCAGAAAAGGAAAATCTATAGACAAAGTAGTGATTGACAAACATTAGGGATAAAGAAAATAGGCAGCAATGGCAAACATGATGACACATGCCTATAATTCAGTATTCAAGAGGCAGAGGCAGTAGGATGGCCGTGTTTAAGGCCGGCCTAGGCTGTACAGTGAATTCAAAGCCAGTCTGAGCTATAAAGCAAGAACTATCTGAAAAAAGGAGTAAAGGGGAATAAATAATAACTAGGTCTCTTTTAGAAGTATCCAAAATTTCTCAAATTAAACTGTGGTAATGGGTATAAAAATGTGTGAACATGCTAAAACTTTTTTTTGTCCTTTTTTGTGATGTTGATATTACTGGAGATTGAACTTAAGGCCTCCACAATGAACTACACCTTCATTTTACTTTGAAATATGGTCTCACCAAATTACTAATTGTCAAGGCTAAGGTCCAACTTGTGATCATCCTGCCTCAGTTTCTCTGAGTGCTGAGATTACAAGCTAAAAAAAGAAAAACCCTTAAGATCTTTGTAAGTTTTGTCACTATAAAGTTATTTTTAAATTTTATTTATTCATTTTTAGTTTTTAAAAACAGGGTCTTGCTATGCAGTTCAGACTGGCCTTGAACTCATTCTGTAATGCAGACTGGCCTTAAACACATGCAGCTCTTCCTCCCTCAGCTTCACACACACCAGGATTACAGGTGTGTGACACCATACCCAGCTATGTGGGTTTTTAAAAACATAATATGAAGGACAATGTACTGAAGAATTTCTCAACCAGAAGACCTCCAAGATAACTTCCAATTCTGGTGAGTTTAACAGCCATTACTTATTATTCAGTTGAGGAAATGAGTACCAAGTTTTAATTACCACTTAAACAAGGACTAAACACCCTAAAAACACAGAAGATAGCAATATAACAAGGAAGCAGGCCCGGCGGGATGGCTCAGTGGTCTAAAGCACCTGCTTGGGAAAGCTTGGGCAGCTTCAGGGACCGCAGTTCAATCCCCGGCACCACATGCTGTGCCAGCCCTACTCTCAGGGCGGGCTGAGCGAGCCATAAAAATGAGTGAATAAACAAAGGTTCTGAAACAAGATAAATAAATAAATAAATAAATAAATAAATAAATAAATAAATAAATATTCTTTTTTTAAAAAAAAAAGAAAGAAAAAAAATATTTACAAAAAAAAAAAAAAAAAAAAAAAAAAAAAAAAAAAAAAAAAAAAAAAAAACGTAAAAAACAAGGAAGCAGACCCACCAGCTATTTGTCTTGAAGCTTTTAAGAGATTTCTTTAATGAGAACATATGGTAATTTGCATGCATGCTGTATAAAGCACATTTAAACACAGTAAATGTTGCTTTCATAAATTTAAAGTCTGGCACAAATGTACAAAAATACCAGCATTCCCTGCCTACCAGAATTCTTTACATTAGTCAAATGCTTTACAGTCCACAAAGTACACCATGTAAACTTGGGTTTTGCAACACTTCTGTTATTATCATACTTAGTTTAAAGAGAAGTAAAGCAAAGATCAGATTAAAAGACTTGCCCAAAACTACATATCTTATAAGGGGTATGTCAAAATTTAAATAGAAATGTAACTCCAAATCTAATACTTTTCTAAGAAAAAAATCATTTAGTAGACAAATATCTTTGAACTGCCTCTCTCAATGTAAAGTATGGTAGTATTTTAAAATATGCAGTTTCTCCTCTTCAAAAAAGAATCATCTTGTCTAAAGCCATTAAAAGTCTTAATTACATCATTATTTCTGCTGAAAGGTATTAATGTAAATTTTAAAAATTATATTATTAGCATGTTTATTGCTTACCTAATGCAAAGTTGTATTCTTGGAATAAATTTCCTTATTCATGGTCATCAAAAAGCAATACGAATGACTGAGAAAAAGGGATCCATTTGCTTTTCGGCTTTGCTTCAAATTAAATCACACTGACTTCTGAAAGGAAAAATCACGTTGAAATGTAAAAGATGAAGATGCCACTGTGTACATGTGCCTCCCTAATATAAAACTATGAATGTGAGCAGAGAAAGAAAACTAATAGTACCTAGTGTTTCTGGTTCTGCATCCTTCATACTGGAACTTCTTAGTTTTTGTCTTTTTGGGGGGGAGGGAGGTCTTTTTGAGACAGAGTCTCACTATGCTGTTCAGGCTGTCCTTGAGCTCACTTTGTATCCCAGGTTGGCCTCAAACACACCATAATCACCCTCAGCCTCTCCACATGCTGGGATTACACACATGTGCTACCATGCCTCACCGAGCCTGTCTCAGGGATTGAACTCAGGACCTTGTACTTACCAGGCAGGCACTTGTGCCCTTGAGTTATCTCCCCAAACCCTGTCTATTTTAAAATTCAACTTTTGTTTGTTTGGGAGACAACTTCTCCCTATACAGCTCAGGCTGGTCTCCTACTTGCAGTGATCTTCCTAGCTCAACCTCTTAAGTGCTGAAATTACAGGTGTGTGTCAGCATGCCCAGCTTAAATTTAATTTTACTTGTATATCTACTTTTTGTTTTCTGCAAATGGACTCTCATGTTGCCCACAGTGGTCTCCAATTTCTGAGCGCAAGTGATCTTCCAGCCTCAGTCCCCCAAGTATGGAATATAGGCAAGCATAAGCATCACTGTGCCCAGCTCTTTGTATTTTTTAATATAAATTTTTGTTCTAGGCCAGCCAGATAGTTCAATGGACTAAAGCATCTACTTTGGCAGAGTGCAGCAGCTAAGATTCGATCCCTGGCATGCTGTGCCTGCCGTGCTCCTACGGTGGCATGTGCCGCTATAATCCCAGAGGCTGGGAGGCAGAAAACAAGAGAATCACTATGAGTCCCATCTATGTAGTAAGACCCTGTACACCTGTAGACGTTATCCTAAATTCATAAAAATAAATTTTTTTTCTGTAATAATTTTATAGTTATGGAAGAATTAAAATATTGTTCACAGTTCCCATATGGCCCTTACTCATTTCTTTTAATGTTAACACTTTATGTTTTTATAACACATTTATTAAAAGACATCAACCTGGTCAGTGCCTATGTAATCTTGCAGAATTAAAATATCCTTTGTAGGCTAGAAGTATAGTTCAATTTATAGTATAGGCTTACATGAACAAGGAAGGCCCTGCCTGGGTTGGATGTCCAACACCAAAATGATTGAGTGAATGAATGAATAAACACTCTTTGGAAAGGGCATTTGAATCCTTGACAATTGTTAATCTTCATTTTCATCTTTTCCTAATTGGACCACTTTAGTCAAAGAGCTTAGTAACTTTACGATTTTAAAAAAGCAAGTCACTTTGTGAGTTAAGAATTCAAACTCTCTTAAAGTTTAAACCCAATTTACTTAGAACTTCTGAGATTTAAAAGAAAAGGTATTCTGGATGCTAAACTTCCACTTATCAGCTACACTCTGGCCTTTAATAAAGCAAAAGGGATCTTGATGCTAAATAGAGCCTGCAATCCTAGCCCTCAGGAGGCTGAAGCTGGAGGATTACTTTGAGTTGGACAGCCTGGGGGATCTACAGTGGGTCCAAGGTCAGCCTGGACTGCATGACACCCCTCTCTCAAAGCATTTTTTTCTGATTACCAGGTAAGATTTTTAGGGGGATACAGGGTTTCTACTATGCAGTTCAGACTCACAGTGATACTTCAGTCCCTGGGATGTGCCACCATACCCAGTTTTCTGGGCCATTCCAGGACCTGCATGGCATGTAGTACTGGGGATTGAACCCAGGACCTTGAGCTTGCCAGGCAGGTGCTTAGACTTCTGAGCTATCTCCCCAGCCAACCAGGTTAAGTTTTAGTAGTTGTCATTACTTAACACAAGGTTGTACCACTCCTGTGAACCTTATCAATGTTTCTGATAGCACAACGGATATTATATAGAGAAAACATGGACAGAACTGTGAATTAAAAAATACTAAAGTGACCACTGTTTTGTGTAGACAGTATTGCTTTATACAGTTCTTATATCTGAAAGTTGATCCTTTTAAATAAGCATGGTATATATTGTTCTTATGGGACTATTTCAGTTGTGTAAATAATGACTATCTTTTCTTAAAAAAGATTACAGCATAGCTTGGAATATTAAAAAGCTCAATGAATACTTTACTTTTACTTATTTTTGCTTTTTATACATGCATTAGAATATGCACTGATATATTTGGCACAAGGTCTCACTAAGCAGCTTGGACTCGGAGTGATCCTCTTGCCTCATCCTTCCCAGTGCTGGGGTTACAGGTGTGCACCACCATGCCTGATTTCAGTGGCTAGCTCTGCAGCATGGCATGCAGTACCAGGGACTGAAGCTGGATCTTTACGCTTGCCAGGGAAGTGCTTAGACCACTGAGCTATCTCCCCAGCCTGATATAATTTTAAAGTCTAAGTAACGTGGTGTTTTCAACAAGAATATCAAGTCCAAATGCTAAGAAAGCATTGTTGCTTCCTTCACAGTTTTCTCTTTGCTGGTATATAAAATAATCAGCAGCATCTAAGATTTGATGAAGTATGTATAGTCATTCAGCTGTTAGATCTTATTAGGAAGATTGATAAAATGGGCATGATGGTGTGTGCCTGTAACTCTAGCACTCAGGAGGCTCAGGCTGGAGAATGACTGCGAGTCTGTAGCCACAAGGGGAGGGCGGTTACATAGTGAGTACAAGGCCAGTCTGAATTACTTAGGCAGGACCCTGTCTCAAGAACCCAAAATAAAGCTTGATAGGGGCTGGGAAGATAGTTCAGGGGCACAAGTGCCTGCCTGGCAAGTGCAAGGTCCTGAGTTTGATCCCCAGTTCTGAAAAAAAAAAAAAAAAAAAAAAAAGAGCTTGATAAAACTACCTGCCAGGCAGACTGAAGACTTCAATAAGAGCAAAAAACAAAAATAAAGACATTCTTCCTAAGGAACAACACATACTTTTTGTATTATGGCAATAAAAGGGCTATTTTTCTTTCCTAAGCAGGCGCTTTAGACCACTGAGCCATCCTGCCGGGCCCCTAAAAGGGCTATTTTTCTAACCTTAGAAGTTGTATATGAAAAGAGAAACCTTTCTTAAGTTTTCTCCTTAAGTAGATTTTTGAGCTGGTTCTTGAGGTGGAGAAAGGAGAGCCAGGGCAGGAATTTACTGCAAGCAGTAATCTTGAGGAAGATTTTAACCAAATTCATTCCATCAAATTTCTTTTTTAAGAACCTCAGCTATACCTACTAACATCAATAAACATAGGTTTGACAAAATATTCTGACAGTCTCAATTTAAAATCATATTTTAAAAGAGCTTACCAGTTCCAGGAATCTTCAATGAATACCTAACATAAAACCTATCATTTTTAAGTGCTCAATTCGGTGACAATAAGTTAACAATGTTGTCCAACTGTCATCACAATCCAATCCTAGAACTTTTTCACCATTCTTAAAACTCTGTCTCCAATGAACAATACTCCTTCCCTTGCTCATAGTAAACAGTTCCATTTCTAGTCCCTACAAATCAGTCTGCTCTTGGTAGTTTGTTTCTGAGATCTCAGTTATTTACTCCCATGTCTGACGTATTTCTCCACTACTATTTTGGTAAAGCAAGGGCAAGTCCTTCATGGTGAGGTTTCTCACAGTTTAAATGAAGACAGTGACACAATCTCTGAGCTAAGCATGCAGTTCTTCCACAAATTCAAGAGCCACAAAGTAGGTCTCTTGGCCTGACTGTTCCTCAGCCTGTAGACAACCTGGTTACACAGCTATAACTCTTGAGAGTTTCCTGAGAGCCTTGGGGGCCATAAATGGGTAAGTGGATGAGGTCAAGGAATGTGGAGAGTTGTGTAGGCCTGAAAAACCAAGAAAAGTGAAGAAGAATCGTCAAGCTGCTTCAGCCATGCGATGGCCCCTAGTCTGCACCCCTAACTTGGTTAAGTCAGGTGACACCTGTTGGAGTTGAGGCCAGACTGCGGTCACTGAGAATGGCACCCATGCAGGGAGTTATACTGGGTCATGAGTCACCTTTTATGGCTGAGATCTTGTCCTGCAGGGACAAGGCAGACTTGTCCTGCCTCGCCTACACAACGCCAGTCCCGAGACACGGCAGCAAGAAAAAAAAGTTGGCAGAGAGCAAAAAACAGACCCACAGTCTCACCGCCGTCAACACCACGACCAAAAAAAAACCAGCTGATATCACATTCAGGCTGTGTGAAAGGAAGGACTGCGGGACGAAGACAGGGTCAAGAGACACAGAAGGCAGAAAAAACTAAATAAACGGCAAAGTCCAAACATGAGGCAAACTGGAAACACAGGCTGACCGTGAGTGGGTGGGCGGGAGGGTGGGGGAAAAACAAAAAGGACAGGTGACAAGTGTGAGAGAGGGCAACAGAAGCGACACACTGAAAGAAACGAAGATGAGCGAAGTCCAGGACCTGCCTTTCTCCTAGCCTTGGCTCGCCAGGCCTCGAGTCCGGGCAGCACTCGCCTGGCGCCCCCAAAAGGCCATCTCTAAGTCTGGGGGCCGGTGAGTTCCGCGGTCGCGGGGTGACCTTGGCGAGAGGCTGCGGGGATGCGGGTGGGGCTGGGGGGTCTTGGTGTCGCAGACGACTCTCTGGATGGTCTAGGGATCGCAAGGGTCGAACTCTGGACACCCAGCCCTAGGGGACCCAGTCCTGAGCGCCTCAGCGTCCCGGTCGACCGGACAGGCCCGGTGGGAACGGCGACCCGCGCGCGGAGGCCTACAGAGACGTCCTTAATCCTCCTCCCGGCTTTTCTTCCTCTCGTCCCTGCCGGCCTTCATCCGGACCTCACCTCGCCGTACCTGCCAAAGGCTCCGAGTTCACATAACCCGCCCGAGGCACCCTCTTTGCCGCCGGCGCCAGGCCTCCTCAAACCGTCGCGGCAGCTACAGCTTCACCCTGCGCCACCCGCCCCCGGAAACGCTTCGTGGTCCCGCCCCCAAACCCACCAGCACTTCCGGGGGTGCGTCCGCGAGAGTGGTGTGCGTATGCGCAGCCCGAGTGGGGCGGAGCCCTGGGGGCAGCGTTCTGAGACAGAGCTGTCCCGAGCAGGTAGGTTGGGTTTAGTGGCGGAGCATATTCATGGGAGTTGAAGAGATATTAACCGAGTTCCAAACCCTTTTAAAACCTTGACATATATCAGCGTATCTAGAGGATACTATTCAAAATCCTTGAATATCTCCACAGTACACAGCCTGCAGTTGACAGGTAGTGAATGTTAAGAGGAAAGATCAATGCCTGTTACGTGGTTGTCATTGTGCTGGATGCCGAGGCACAGAGTAGTGGGACAGGACCACTGCCTCTCGCCTCCAGTCCTGCCACCCTTAACAACGCCCCCAGCTTGCTTCAAACCTCTGGACCTGTTTAAGCCTCTCTGTGCAACTTCGCTTCCAGGCAGCTACTGGGATTTGGTCAGAATGGCTTCTGGCTTTAGAGCGGATGCTATGGTTGGGTCAGATACACATGTTCGATTTTGTTGGTCTCAGATCAGAATGCTCAGTTTCTCTTGCTTCTTCTTGGCCTCTAGAACCTAGAAGTATTCAGAGATGTGGCAGAACTTTCTGAAAGAATTTGACAGAGACGTTCTGGAAAACAAAATCAAAGAAATGAAATATTGAAGCATAG
This sequence comes from Myocastor coypus, assembly GCA_004027025.1. Lineage (NCBI taxonomy): Eukaryota > Metazoa > Chordata > Mammalia > Rodentia > Myocastoridae > Myocastor > Myocastor coypus. Next base: position 17,106 of record PVJA010029032.1, on the reverse strand, counting down.
AAATGGTGGCGCAGAACAACTTGTCGAAAAAGACTCCGAGTCAAGAATCTGCTCAAGTTTCCTTTTTCACCCAACAGTCGCAGTAGGTAGGATATTGTAGTAATTCCCCTTTCTTGTAGGGTCTCCTAAGACAGACAGATAGAAAGACACACACACACACACACACACACACACACACACACACACTCACACACACAGCATGTCAAAACATTCTTTTCAGGTAGTAGGAGAAATCCCTTGATCTCTTTACTTTAGCTGCAATGGAGGGCTATAACTGACCCACATCATGTTGGTAATCTCATTTTCATTAACTAATAGTTGGACTAGTTATGGTCATATGACCAAGTTCTTGATATTACTGTATTAAGTAGAAGTCATGGGCTGGCGAGATGGCTCAGTGGTCTAAAGCAAGTTTAGGCAACTGCAGAGACAGTGGTTCAATCCCCAGCATTACATGCTATGCCAGCCCCACCCCCAGGGCAGGCTGAGCCTGCCATTAAAAAAAAAAAAAATGCAGTCATTGCCTAGAAATTGCGGAAAAATATTTTTTCCATGGTCTATTAGGATTTCTAGTTGACTGCTCTTTAAGTACTTTGGCACTTTAACTTTTTTCTTGCCTCTAAGCAGACCTGAATTTTGTAAGTTCAGCCACTAGCATGTATGAAGTGATATTTGAATAGTAATGCTGCTAAAGCAAAAAGATTGAGTCTAGGACTCATCATATTAAGTCATAATTCCAATTTGAACTACTTAGATACTTCTCATGAGCCAAATAAACATCCTACTTAGACTTACTTCTATTAACATTGTGGACTGTGTGGCTCAAAATATTACAACAACAAAAGATAAATGGTTGCTGGGAGGAGCTGGGGAGATAGTTCAGTGACCTAAGCACCTGCCTGGCAAGCACAAGGACCTGAGTTCGGTTGCCTTGTATCATATGCAGTACCATCCCCACAATTCCAGTGCACGCTGCAGGCCTGAAATCAGGCATGGTGGTGCACAACTGCAATGCCAGCACTGGGAAGGCTGACGCAGGAACATCACTATGAGTCTATGTCAAATTTATTTTTTAAAAAGGTTGCTAGGAGACAAGATCTCAAGAAAGTCAAGAAAATCATCTGAAGAGAAAAAAATAGAGGAACACTAACCTAGTAAGTTAGCAGAGTTAAATAACAGAAGTTATACACAGGTACTGTCTGTACCTGTTCCGAGTGGTTCATACATGTCCCATAACTCACAAATAGTTGGGAAATCTCTGGAGGTAGATAGACACTCATGTTGCTACCAGTTACTGGGGCACTTACCTAGATCTAGGCAGGATGAGAGTCAAGTTGCAACATCTTGTTAGAACCTAAGTAGGAATATACCCTCGGGGAAGGATAAACTAGGGCAGAAAAAGTCTGTCATGCAGAGCAGCATGACAGATGGGCAGCAAACAAAGTTGTCTCTCTCTACTTTGACTCTAAGTGGAGTCTGGGAAATGTTGTTCCAGAAGATTTATGGTCATGATCTGGCTTTTGCATGGCCATAAATTTGTATGGTTCAAAACCCCATGAACAACATTTTAGTTTAAGATGGACCTGACTAGGTAGTGATCATAGTACTTGGCCAAAACAAGCACAAGTCCTCCCTGGAAGAACTCACTATCAAGTCACGTCTCAAAGAATTTCCACAGTTACATTCCAAATGAATAAGAACTCACAATCAGAAGCTACAAAACCCCTGAGGAAATGAACAAGAAAGACAATCAGTGGATACAAATCCAAAATTATATTGGATGCTAGATATTTTAGAATCAGAACATGAAAAAGCATATTTGAAAAAAACTTAAAATTATAAGGATCAAAGTACTCTCAAAATTTACAAGGCAAATGCAAAAAGGAACTATATAAAGATTATAGACATGTTTACTATAATAGTCTAAATAATTTAAACATATAATTCATTGCAATGGTTAAACTAAGTAAGATATTGCCAAAGAGAAATTAGTGATCTAGAAGATAGATGTGAAGGGGAAAAAAGACATCCTGGAGAAAAGACAGTAAAAGAGTATGGGCCATCATTTGTTTATCTGTCACAGAAGGAGACAGGAAAGTGAATGTGAACATGGAAACTGTCAAATAAGGATTGTTGAGAATTTCCCACAGTTGATGGAAGATTAAAATTCCTCAGCATGCACAATACTTCCTAAGTAGAATAAGGAAAAAGAACACCAGAGAACAAGACATAGAGAGGAACATCAGATTATGATGGAATGACAGTGATACTAATGTGACTTTGAGCAGCAATAATAGGAGCACTGGTAATAGCAATAGCTTGAAGTAATAGAATTGATATGAGAGAAAAATTTGTGTAGAATTATATACTTAGAAAAATTACCTTTCATGAATGAAAACAATATTTTTCAGATCAATAAAAACAAAGACTTACTACCAAAGGAATTTAACTGAATGATTTTCTAGAAGGAAGCTGGATATGGCTTCATATGTCAGTAATCCCAGCTATTTGGGAATTGAGACAGGAGGATTACTTGAGTTTATAAGTTCCAGATCAGCCCAGGCAACATATTAAGAACATAGAAAAAGGAGATATATTTCAGGAAAAAATAAAATCCCAGGAGGAAGTTCTGAGGAAAAAATAAGACTGACCAAAAAATATAATGGCAAATAGACAAAAAAAAAAAAAAAAAAAAAAAAAAAAAAAAAAAAAAAAAAAAAAAAAAAAAAAAAAAAAAAAAAGAAAAGAAAAGAAAAGAAGACAATACTTTATCACTTGCAGGATAAAAGTAAAGGAAACCAAAATAATGGAACAACAGGATATAAAGTATAGAAGAATAATTAATGTTAAAGCATTATAAAAATGTCAGTAATCTGTTGTAAAGCAAATAACTATAGAACCACAAAGACAGACAATTGTATTTGTTTATTGCTCTCATATCTGAAGTTTGTAACTAGTAGGTTAGGAAGCGCTCTTGCACTTAAGCTAAGCTTGCTTATACGTCCAGGGTTGGCTGATCTAGGACAGACTTTTCTAGGAGTCTTGAACGCTCTGTGGGTCACTTAGTCACCAGCAGGATTCCCTGGCTAACTCTTTACTGGCAGGCAAAAGGAAATAGACAGACACAAGCACAGCTTTAGGCTCTTCTTACATCTCATTGACCAGAGAAAATCACATAGCCGAGTGCAGAGTTGTAGGATAGAGCTATGAAGGTTTACAATAAAAGGTTTGCGTATAGAGAGAGGCAAAGAATTGAAGTTGTAGACATTTGAACAACCCAAGATCCTTCTATTGTCCATAAAATTTTAGACTTTTAATTACATGTGCAGGCTAAAATTTTGAGAGTTACCACTGAAAAATAGAATTCTAGGTTGAACAAAAAACTGCACAAGTTTTTGAAAGGGCAGAAAAAGGATATGTAGTAGTGACAGAAAAGTGGAAAATAAATTCAAGCATATCAGTAATCAATCACAATGAATACACATTTTTAAAACCCTTCTAGTTCAAAGAACTAGAACCAGGTTTTGTTTTTTTTTTTTTTTTCTGTTATTGAGGATTGAACCTAGGGCCTTTGCACTGAGCTGTATTCCCCAGCTGTCTTCTATTTTTATTTTGAGATGAGGTCTTACTAAGTTGCCCAGGTTGGGCTCAAACTTGCAGTCCTACCATAATCTTCCAGAGTTCTGGGGTTATGGTTATGTACCATCATGCTGGATATAGCACAAGATGTATTATTAATTAATTAATTAATTAATTATTGTTAGTTTTTTGGTATGGGGATTGAACTCAGGACCTTGCACTTGCCAGGCTGCTGCTTATGTCTCTGAGTTATCTCCCTGGCCAAATTTTTTTTGTTGTTTTTGTTTTTAGAGGTAGGGTCTCCCTAGGTAGTACAAGCAGACCTTAAGGTCACTTATAGCCTAATCTAGCTTCCAACTCATGGCAATCCTCCTCTTAGCCTTCTGCGTGCTGGGATTACAGATGTGTGCCACCATTTCCAGCTAAGATTTTTTCTTTAAATCAAACTCTACCCTATTTAAATGCAAAGAAAATATGAATGAAAGATAATAAAAAATATTCTCTGCTGGATTAGCTACACTAATGTTGGATAATTAGGAAAGGCATTGCTAGAAATGTGGCAAACTATATTATCCTTCTCAATATTGAGCTGGCTTTCCTGTGAGAGATGGCTTCACAGCCCATGGCTGCTGAGCTGGGACATGAATGGGAGTTACGTGTGTACTCCAGCACGAGCTTTAGGAACCATTGCCTTTTTCCTCTGCCAAAAGAGCATGTATCAGCCCAAACAACTTATTCCTTTAGCTTTGTCTTAGTTACTTTTCCTTGTTGCTGAGACAAAATACCCAACACCCACAGCACTAAAGAGGAGAGGTTGGTTTTGCCTCAAAGTTTGTAGAAGCTAGCTCCAAGAAAGAATGGCCTGGTGGAAGGGTCTGGGCAGAGGAAAGTCACTCACGTCATGCATCCAGGAAGCAGACAGAGCTCAGGGCAAGGACAGGGAAGGGAGACAGACCTTTCCAAGCCACACCCACAGTGACCGGCCTCTGCTAAGCAGACTCCATCCCCTAAGAGCTAGCAAGTCAGCTCTAAGCCCCCATAATCCTATTGCCTTCCAAACACATGAGACTTAGGCTGGCATCTTATATCTAAACCATAACATGCTTACAATTTTTAGTAAAGAGAACAGAATAAAAAATAGCATCACAAATGACCCATGAGGGATGCAGTATAGTGTAAGTAAGAAACTAACCCTGTTTGTTTAAACCATAGAGATTTTGGGGGTAGGTGTGGTCAAGTGACTTGGCTAGTGTAATGTGAAACACAAAGCACTTCTGAGAGGGTGGTGTGACAGCCATGATTCATGCTGTTGTGGTATTGTTGTAGCCTGCCTTAAGAAATGATGACTAATATACATAAGCTATTTTATAATGAGAAAAGGCTCTACTCACCATGAATGTGTAAGAATTCTAAATTGTGCTCACGTAATACTATACTTCCAAACTATGCTATAGAGTGAACATAGAAGTAGAAAAAGAAATAGATTTGCTGTCATAGCAAAGACTGTGGGACTCGTTAGTTGCTATGGTTTGAATGTTTGTGTCCTTCCAAAGTTCCTAGGCTGAAACTGATCACTAAGGCAACAGTATTAGAAGGCGCAGCTTTTCCTAGCTTGATTGGCTCCTTCATGGGGCTCTGTCCTCATGAGTGGAACTGATGATCTTAGAGAAGAAATGGAATTGTACAGGTTATGTCTCTAAACCAAGTGGATATAAGTAAGGAATTGATAGCCAAAGATAAGATTCTCTGTTGTGACATTTGAAAACTCATGAAAATAGCAATTTTAAAAAGATGCTGAAAAAAAATTTTGAGGCTCAATCTTTCTATATGGTTATTTGTTTATTTATTTATATTTTCACAGTTTTAGTTTACATACATACTTGGTTAAAAATCATTGAATTTCTAGGCCCAGTTCAGGTAACTGAAGAGCCTTTATAGGTAATTTATACTGTCTATATCCAAGGTATGCTGCAAACACAATCGGAAGTAAAAGGGAAAATAACAGCTTTCTAAATACAGGCTTGAGGGGCCAGGGAGATAGCTCCATGGCACAAGTGCCCGCCTAGCAAGTACAAGATTGTGAGTTCGAACCCCAGTCCCACCAAAAGAAAGAAAGATAGATAGATAGATAGATAGATAGAGGGATAGATAGATAGATAGATAGATAGACAGACAGACAGATAGACAGATAGATAGGCTTAGATATTCTAATCCAGCACGTTAAGATGTTTCCTTTCTCTGGAAACAGGGATGAATGATACCTTGCTGCTTGGGCACCATGCACAGGTATAGCTGAGAAGGCAGTGTGCAGACCACCAAAACCTAAACCAATCGGCCCAGCCTGTATTGGTACAGGTTTCATAGTTCAAAGCACCCATACTCAGAGGTAAACTCATAAAACTTGAGTGAGGGACCTTTGCTGACAAAAACAGGATCCCTGCTGTCGGAAAGCCAGCCTCTGTAGGAGCCCATGTCACAGGCAAGCTGTACAGAAAAGGACTGTTTGCTATTAGGCCTCAGAATGCAGCATTATGTCCAATATGTTCTGATCCATGTCCAAGTAGATTCTTGTCTGTTTCTGGAAGTTGGTTCATTTTTATGGCTATAGCATCAATTATGTTTTCTTTGATAGCATCATCTGATTCATGATTTTTCCATCTTGAGCCTCAGACACACCTCCTGGGTCTTCCCTCCGTCACACACGGTTTACTGCAATCTTTGCTCCACTCACCAGGGCATGATCATCTTTCGAGGCTGCTTTTAAAATCACCATGTAGTCCAGGTTGGCCCTGAATGATCCTCCTGCCTCTGCCTCTTGGATGTTGGGATTACAGTCCTAGGGCCACTGTGCCCTGCAAAAGGTTTTTTTTTGTTGTTGTTGTTTGTTTGTTTTGTCTTTTTGAAACAGGGTCTTGCTATGCAGTTCAGTTTGGCCTTGAGCTCACTTTTGTAGCCCAGGCTGGTCTTGAATTCACACCGATCCTCCTGCCTTAGCCTCCCAGTGCTGGAATTACAGGCATATGCCATGACATCCAGTGAAAGGTTTAAATGGAATTCAATAATAGTGAAAATACATTTAAAATTTATATTTTCAGCAGGACAATATTCTTTCTTTTCTTCTTTTTTCTATTTTTTGCTTTACTGGAGATTGAATTTGTCACTGGACAGAATCCGTAGAGGTTTCCTATGATGCAGGCAGGGAATCTTGACTCACCCCACCCACGGGCTACTTTGCTGATATCCATTGCAGAAAAAGAATTTTTAAGATGTGTCATTGTAACCAGCACTGCAAAATGGAACTTTAAAGATTAGATTTTTTTTTTTTCCCTTTAGAGACAAGTGGTTTCTCTAAACTTCCTGGGGCTTAGGGCATAAATGGCTGCCCCACCTCTCCTCAGCCCGAGGAATGGACAGAATACGCAGATGCTGGTACCAGGATGTCAAAGTCCAGTTTCATTTCCTAGGGCAAGAGATGGAGTAGGCAGTGTCCAGGAAAGGATGACAGCTGGGCACAGTGGTACACACCTATAATCCCAGCACTGAGGAGGCTGAGGCAGGAAGATCACTGAAAGTTTGAGGCCAGCCTGGGCTATGTAGTGAGTTCAGAGGAGCCTGAACTACATAGCTAGGCTCTGTCTCAGGAAAACAAAACATGAAACAAGTCTGGACATATCCATTGTATCATTGTCTCATTGTATTTCTTCTACCCTCTTCTTTAAGACCTCATAGACCTGTAAATAATGAGATGGCAATTTGAGGCAAATGAGCCCCTCTATCATCAGGGTCAGCTTTGAATAAATCCTTTCTCCATTTACCCTTTTACCAAAATAAATATCTTCCTTTGATTGGGTCAGCGGTGAACAAAGGAACCTGAGCTTATGAACCTAGGTGGTTGCTAACATCAAGAAGAGGTTTATTAGGAAGAATTTTTAAAAGTATACACTCAAAGACAGTAGAGTGTAGGCCCCCGGAGAGAGAGGTGCCTTGTGCCCCAGGGTTGGGGCATCTTATATAGTCTTGGGGTGTCTTCAAGATAGATTTCCTATGATGTGTATTCCTAGTGCCTATCTTGTTTACCCAACTGGGCAGGTTATGCTAAAATGCAAGCCATTTCCATGCATGTGTTTGAAGCTGAGGTATGTTCTTGAGGACATTCATAGGAGCCGATGAAATATATAGGTGAAAGATACAGACAGGTCGGACCCTTGGGTACAGGTTTATTGCCTTTGAGAACCTTAGAAAACAATTTTTTAAAGAAGTGTGTTTCCTGGAGGGGAAAGTAACATTTGTATCCTAAAACTGTAGTGTTCAGTTATTTTAGAAATGACAATTTAAAAATCATGATTTTCAGCTGGGCATGGTGGGGCATGCCTAGAATCCCAGCATGCTGTGGAGGTGGAGCCTGAAGGATTGCCACTGATTCAAGGCCAGTCTGAACTACATAGCAATACTGTTTCAAGAAAAAACAAAAATTATGATTTTCTTTGTTTCTGTTTTACATATTTTTATTTCTTCTATCCTACTTTAAAACCAAGGTCTGAGCTAACTTTGTAGCACATGTGCATGTGTACACATGCATGTGTACAAACACACACATACACGCATATGCTTTAAATTTTTGAGACAAGATCTTGCAAAGTCATTAAATTTCACAGGCTGGGCTCAAACATATGATTGTCCTTTGTCAGCCTCTCAGAGTGGTGTTACAAGTGTACACCACCATACCCAGTTAACAGGAAGAATTTAAGAGGGAAATTTATATCCTCGTGTTCTTATTAAAAAACAAAGGTGTAAGGTAAATGGTTACTTAGATTTTTCTGGATGTATATCATTTTACTTTCCACTCACAAACTCAAGAACATTTGCATTTTCTGCACTTTTTTTTTTTTTTTTTTTGTCTTTTTGAGACAGGGTTTCAGTATGCAGTTCAGACTGGCCTTGAGCTCACTTTTGTAGCCCAAGCTGGCCTCTTGAACCCACACTGATCCTCCTGCTTCAGCCTCCCAAGTGCAGGGATTACAGGTATGCACTACCACGCCTGGCTTGCATGTTTTTTGCTATCATAAATAACGTTACTATGGCTGTTACATTTTTTAGTAGTCAGGTTTTCATTTCCTTACTTTTGCATGTATACATAATAGGGTCACATGGTAACTCTATTTCAAATTTTTTAGGAACTATTAGTGTTTTATTTTTTTCTTTGTAAAGACAGGATTGTTACTGAGTTCCAGGGCTTCTTTCTAGATTTTTCCAGAGCTTCTTTACAGATTCTTGGTGTCCTGAGTAAAAAATTAAATGAGAAACATTAAAAAAAATCAAGGTTTTATACTTATTTAAAAAATCTTGGGGCCCAGCAGGATGGCTCAGTGGTCTAAAGCGCCCGCTTAGGAAAGCTTAGGCAGCTGCAGGGACCGCGGTTCGATCCCCGGCACCACATGCTGCACCAGCCTTGCCCTCAGGGCAGGCTGAGCCAGCCATAAAAACAAACAAACAAACAAAAGTTCTGAAACAAGAAAATAAAATAAAATAAAATTTTTTTAAAAAGGTAAGAGAAACAATGAAGTTAGATGTTTACAAAAAATAAAAAATCTTTTTAAATCCTTAATTTAGGGCTGGCCAAATAGCTCAGCAAATTAAAGTTCCTGTACACAAGTGTACGGGCTGGGGGTTCAATCCCAGGCCTGCAGTGCCTGGGATGGCAATTGAGACTGGGCATGGTAGTGCACACCTGTAATCCCAGCTCTTGGGAGGCTGTAAACAGGCAGGTCACTACGAGTCCAATCTAGTAGTGAGACCCTGAACATCCTACAGACCCTTCCTTAAAATGTATTTTTAAAAAATGCAAAAGAGTGCAGGAAATCTGTCCACTCACTAAAGACCCAAAGCATCCATCTGAGGCCCTGGATCCCATGCAGTGTCCTGCATGAGTCCAGTTGAAGACCCAGGGCCCATGACAATGCCCCCTATGAGTCCAATCAGAGGCCGAGAGCCCCCAACATTGTCTCATGCAAGCCTATTTCATGGATCTGCACTGGGAAGGCCTGAAGGTCAGCGCCACAGTCATCCTCCATGATTACAAGGTTCCGAGTTCCTCTGACGATAACAGCCGAGCTTGTATCAGGAAAGCCAGCATGACAAGCTCCTCCTGAAGAGCCAACAGCACCGCTTCTTCCTCTCCAGTTCTCCTTGTGTACTGCTGGGAGCAAACCTCAGGTGGGCCCTCCACGCCTAGCTCCACCCTGGTTCAGTTCAGCTGAGTATTCCAAGTTCACCGCCAGTTGTCAATCCACTACAGGTAGGAAAAGAAGAAGGCTCTGCAGAGTGAGTGTGGGCCAATGAAAGGCAGAAAAGAAGTGCGTTCTGCAGAGTGAGAATGGGGCCGGAGAGAGCTCACAGTGGTTAACAGCTCATGACTTCTGTACTCCCCATTCCTCAGGCTGATGTCAGGTCTAGGGTATCAGATATGCTATATTTTGTGGCAGAATATGTAGCAGTTTCTTATGGGTACTAGCGGCAGGGCTTGGAAGCTGTTTTCTGTGAAGTGTTCTGATCCTCTGTGATTGGCAGGTCACACCACTTGCCCAATAAGCTGGCTGCACCCTAATCTCCTGCCTCCTGATCTCCCTGTATAGTTCAGGTTGGCCTTGAACTCTTCCGCAGTCTGGGCTGGTTTTTGGCATGCAATGATCCTTGTGTCTCAGCCTCCTGAGAACTGGGGCTACAGGTGTGTGGCACCATAGATTGTTTTTCAGTGTCTCTACTATTTAAATCCACATCAGTTATATATGAGGGCTTCAATTTCTGTGCATCTTCAGCTCCATTTGTCATTTTATGTTTTCTATTATAGCCATCTTGGTGGATGTTAGGTGGAATCTCATTGAGGTTTTAACTGTCATCTTCCTGATAAGTGATATGTAATTAATCAATTAAAAAGGTTAGGCTACAGGTGGCACAAGCCTCTAGTTCTCACACTTGGGAGGCGGAGGCAGAAGGATCACTCTGCAATCAAGATAGGTTAGACACGTGAAGCGGAGCAGCCGCGGTGCCACACTAGGAGCCATGCGGGTGGGCGGGAGTGAGGACGGTGAAATTGGCTAGAGCTCAGCCATGGCTCGTGGTCCCAAGAATCATCTGAAGTGAGTCGCAGCTCCAAAGCATTGGATGCTGGATAAGTTGATGGGTGTGTTTGCTCCTCGTCCATCCACCGGTCCCCATAAGCTGAGAGAATGTCTGCCCCTCATCATCTTCCTAAGGAAGGGACTCAAATATGTGCGCACAGGAGATGAAGTAAAGATTTGCAGGCAGCGCTTCATTAAGATCGACGGCAGCCGGGCGTGGTGGCACATGCCTGTAATCCCAGCACTTGGGAGGCTGAGGCGGGAGGATCAGTGCGAGTTCGAGAGCAGCCTGGGCTACCAAAGTGAGCTCAAGGCCAGCCTGAACTGCATAGCGAGACCCTGTCTCAAAAAGACAAAAAAAAAAAAAAAAAAAAAAATCGACGGCAAAGTCCAAATCCATATAACCTATCCTGCTGGCTTTATGGATGGCATCAGCATTGACAAGACAGGAGAGCATTTCCGTCTGATTTACAACACCAAGGGTCACTTTGCTGTTCATCGGATTGCACCGGTGGAAGCCAAGTACAAGTTGTGCAAAGTGAAGTGTTGGGAGCCACAGGAAGCCAGGAAATTGACCAAGTGTATGTAGGTGGGATGCCTAAAGCAAACAAGCTTCCCCAGTGCTGAGAAAAACATCCTCTCTGGTTCAGGACTGCTATTAGTTGCTAAGCAACCTTTTGTCATGTGATACAAACTTTGCAAAAGTATAAAGGATTGTTTTTGTGTGGGTTGAGTTAGTCTTGCTCATCAGGAGGACTAAGGACCACCTAGCCCAGCTTTTCCTCTTGTCTGTCTCACTTTTACCACCATATCTCCTAGGGGTAGAACTGTTCCCAGTAAGACCAATGGATCCCTACAGTGAGGAACATCTTTGTAGGCACAAAAGGGATCCCTCATGTGGTGACATACGATGCTCAAACCATTGGCTACCTTGACCCCCTCATCAAGGTCAAGGACACCATCCAGGTTGATTTGGCGTCTGGTAAGATCACCGATTTGGGGGCTGGGGAGATAGCTCCGAGGCACAAGTGCCTGCTGGGCAAGTGCAAGGTGGTGAGTTCGAACCCTGGTCCCACGAAAAAAAAAAAAAAAAAAAAAAAAAAGATCACCGATTTCATCAAGTTCGACACTGGCAACCTGTGTATGGTAACCAGAGGTGCTGACTTGGGAAGGACTGGAGTGATCACCAACAGAGAGAAGCCTGGCTCTTCTGATGTGGTTCATGTGAAAGATGCCAGCAGCACCAGCTTTGCCACCTGGCTCTCCAACATCTTCATCATCAGCAAAGGCAGCAAGCCATGGATTTCTCTTCCATGAGGAAAAAGAATCTGCCTCACCACTGATGAAGAGAGAGATAAAAGGCTGGCAGCCAAACAGCAGTGGGTGAAATGGTCTCTGAGGACATGTTACAGAGGTCTCTGTTTAACTAAAGATAATATAACATGATTTAAAAAAGCAGGTTAGGGCCTGGCGGGATGGCTCAGTCGTCTAAAGCACCTGCTTGGGGAAGCTTGGGCGGCTTCAGGGACCGCGGTTCGATCCCCGGCACCACATGTTGCACCGGCCCTGCCCTTGGGGCGGGCTGAGCCGGCCATAAAAAATGAGTGAATGGACAAACAAGGGTTCTGAAACAAGAAAAAATAAATAAAATAAAAAAAATTCTTAAAAAAAAAACAGGTTAGACTGATTGTATTACATATTACAGTGTACAATGTATTTTCATGTATTTGGTACAGGGTCTCATTATGCAGCTTGGACTTAGAGTGATCCTTCTGTCTCAGCCTTCCCAGGGCTGGGATTACAGGTATGTGTCACCAAACCTAGTTTCTGTGGCCAGCACGGCTTCCCCAGGGTTCCAGAGCTCAGCATGTATGCAGCACGGGGTGTCAAACCTGGGTCTTTGCATTGCCAGGAAGGTGCTTAGACCATCTACCTATCTTCCCACCCTAGATTGTGATTTAAAACTATGACTATTTTCTAAGTAGGGTGGCATGTGTTAGAGGAAGTAATGTTAGTAAATCAATCTTTCTTTTTCTTTTTTTAAATATTTTGCTCCTATCTCTGGAAGTCTGGAGTCAGCAGCCCTATGTGACATGGTGAGGGCATGGGCCCCGCCTGTCTTTGTTTCTTTTGTAAAGAATTTTTTATTTTATTTATTTATTTATTTTTCTTGTTTCAGAACTTTTGTTTATTCACTCATTTTTATGGCCGGCTCAGCCCACCCCGAGGGCAGGGCTGGCGCAGCATGTGGTGCCGGGGATCGAACCGCAGTCCGTGAAGCCGCCCAAACTTCCCCAAGCAGGCGCTCTAGACCACTGAGCCATCCCACCGGGCCCCCTCTTTCTTTCTTTCTTTCTTTCTTTTTTTTGAGGTAGTCTCACCTGGTAGCCCAGACTGGCCTCAAACTCATGACAATCTCCCTGCCTCAGCCTCCCAAGTGCTGGGATTGCAGAAATGCTGGCCCAGGGTCTTCTGTTTAACTGTGAACCTCAGTATGTTTTCAATATACAAGGGCCAGCCTGGAGCTGATTGAGAGGAAGAGCCACAGAGGAAAAAGGAAAGAAGACTACCAGCTAACTATTATCAAATACTGGCCATTTCTCAACCTAGTGGATGAAAAGAATACTTATTATTATTTTTTTTTATTTAAACTTTGTCTAGCTGAACGTGGCTGTCCTCTGTAGGCTGCAGGCTTGCTCCCTGTGTAGTCATTCCCCACTTCCAGCCCCAGTTACTCTGTCTTCTAACTAAGACCCAGGCTTTCACTTCTATTGTGTTTGTTTGTTGTTTTGGGTTCACAGTACATACGAATTACATTCACCGTGGGAAGTTAGTACATGCAAGTAACACCTTGTTTTTTACTTGCATTTTCCCTCCCCCTTCACTTTATCATTTTACTTAAAATGCACTACCATTTTCAACCTGTGTCTCATTTTACTTTGTGTTAATATTCTGTTGGTCACTGCAAGTCACATGACAAGCCCAAACTCAAGGGGTAGCAAAATGCACTGTACTTCTACAGGGAGGAACTGCAAAGTCCTATGTCAACAGCGGTGGATACACGAAGAGTGAAAGCTTAACTGCAATAGATAGACTACTCAAATTTGTTACCTCATAGCTATTTGAATTCTTCTTCAAAAAAATTTCACCCCAATTCCCAACCTTCCAACCTCATCCATAGCAAAAATCCTTTTAAAGCTAAAAGTCCCAAGTTCTTACCATCTTCTTTAAGTCTAGATATGGTTTCTCTGGATTCTAAGGTCTATGAACAAACTATCTGCCCCCTCACCCTAACACTCAACATAAAAGCATGAAGAGAACTTTCTTTTCTTTTTCCTTTTTTTCTTTGGGGGGGGGTGATACCATAGATTGAACTCAAGACCTTGTGCTTGCCAGGCAGGTGCTTATGCCGCTGAGCTGTCTCCCCAACTTCTTTTGAACAAGAGAAGAATGATTGTGAATGGTATTCAAAGGCCCATAGCAATTCTGAAATTTCACTGGACAAACACTGTCAGGTCTCCCTTTCCTGGAATTAAAGTGTATCTCTAGATCAGGCCCTTGATTTCACCCTGGGAGTGGTTCCCGCAGTCCATCCTCTATAGCTATTGGTTCTGCCCTCTTGAAACTCCTTTCCAACTTGTTTGGTGAATTCTGAAGACTGTCCTTTTTGTTTTTATTCAGTACTGGGGTTGGAAGACAGGACTTTGCATTTGCTTACAAGCACTGTATCACTGACCTACATTCCAGGGCCGCATTGAATAATCTACTCTTGCAAGCTGATCAACTTTCTTAGCTTGGTGCATCCCCATACAAAGGGAAATCTCTACTTTTTAAATTCAGGGTGATGGTGCTCTTGCCAATAGAAAACTCTCAAACACATTGTGGGTTTTCTAAGTCAACTCCATCTAAGAAAAACCATACTCAATTCTTTTGACATGGGCTTCTTTCTGTAGACTCAGCCCACTGATAACTGGGGGCATCAGAATTTTATAAGAACACATCATTTGAGCTGTTTTTGTCATCTCAAAGGATCCATACTGTTGATTTGATTTTTGTCCCCAAATTATATTTTAATGTAAGAATGTTTTACTGGCTATAGAGACTGAAGAGTAGAAACTTCTATTTTTCAAGGTAGCAATTTCTGAGCTTATATTTTCCCTAATGACTACTGGCGATGACTAGTTTGTTTTTTTCTTTTCTGAGAATGTCTTTCTTGTAGTAGTACCTTTCAAATTTATAGTATCAGAAAGTCCTACTCATGATATTTTGCCTTTATATGTCTTCTTCTAACTAAAACTTCAGTAGACAAATTTTCTGCCATTCAGATCTCCCCATACAACGAATTTTACTAATGTTTCCCACTGCTCAATACAGTGCCTAGTTCTGTCTCCTGTATGTTTCTCCATTTCCAGGCTCCTGTGAATGTGTCTTGTTGTTTTTTTTGCCTGATCCCAAGCCTAGTACCTCATATTTGAGACTTTGTCAGGGCAGCTTCCCCACTTCCAGCCCCACTTACTGTATCAGGCTGCAAAATAACCGACTCCATATTTCAGTGACTTAAGACAGCAGTTATTTATTCTCACTCTTGTGTTTGCATGTCAGCTGTAGATTGGCTGATATGTTTTTTTTTTGTTGTTGTTGTTGTTGTTGTTATTAGTACCAGCGATTGAACTCAGGACCTTGCGCTTGCCCAGCCCTGGCTGGGTGTTTTACACCGAGCTGAACTGGGCTATTCTGCTTCTGGTTGGGAGTCCTTGTAGACTTTGCTCTTCTCTGCAGGTCAGGCTCAGATCTTTCTCATGTGTTTTGATTCTGAGGCCAATTTGTTTTCATGGAGTACATATGTGTAAGAGAAAAACTCTCATGGTGCAGATCTATGTTTGTTCTTCTATCATGTCATTTCTTTTTACATTGCATTGACCAAGATGAGTCATGGAGCTCTCCACAGGAGCAGGGGTGGTCGTTTTAGCTGACCACACTTGTATTTTAAGGGGTCAGGAGTCTAACTGACATCAGGGTTGTACCTAAGAGGATCTATTTCCAGTCCAGGGGAAGTAAAATGGACCTCCCTGCCCTTCCACCTGGGATTTCAGTTCTTCCATAGTGGCCCCAGGGACCTGTCCCTCCATGGAGGAAGCTCTTCCTCTCCAGCTCCCTTCCCTAGTCCCACCTCCTCCCTGTGCACCATCCACTGAACTCCTCCATTTACCTTCAGGTGGGCAGCAGGCACTGTGCCAAGCTCTAATACTGGCTCTGGCTCCATGCTGTCATCCAAGCCTTCTCTTCACTGCTCCTTTCCATACCTTGCGTCTGGCAGCAGAGTAGATGGAACAGTATCTCCTCACAGCTATCCATCACCTCCTCCCTGGAACCTGTGTGTCTTAGCTGCTTTTTTTGTTGCTGAGACAAAATATTGGACACTCAAAAGAGGAAAGGTTTGTGAGACCCAGTTTGTAGTGGTTTTAGTCTACAGTTGGCTGACTGCAAGGCAGGCAGCACAACAGAGGCATGGAAGAGGAGAAGCCATTCATTCATGCAGTGCAGTCAGGAGGCTGCTGCTGAGGCAAACCTTCCTTCCCCTTTCATCCCATCCAGGGTACAAGCCTATTGGTTTTTGCCATCCACACCCCACCATGAGCCTTCCCATTACCACACCCAGAACTATTCTAAATCAATCGGTAGACTGATTCAGTTACCCGACACCCTTAATCCATATTCACACACCCTGATTAATGACAGCAAATCTTTTATATATGAGTACCCAAATTGTAACCCAAAACCCACTTATGTATTGTAAAGTGCCAACACTGAAACTGAACCTGAATACTGAAATTTTAGTTTAGAAAAAACAACTACATTCTTTCTTAGAAGAAAAACAAATAGCATGCATGCCATAGATTTGCACGAGATCCAGTCACTTCCAAAATGCCCCCACCTATGAAGACATGAGGCTTTCGGATGACATCTGAATTTAGGCCCTAAAACTGTGAAAATGTTACTTTACATGGAAAAGAGGACTTTGCAGATATAATTAAGGGCACAGACTTAGAGATGGGAATTTATGATGAATGATTAATGTAGACCCATTTTAATCACAAATTCTTCCAAGGAAAAACCTTTCCTCTTGCCCTTGATCAATCACCCAGCGGAAAAGCTTAATTATGAGGCATAAAATGCAGAACTAGATTAGTATGATGAGCTGTAAGAGGCTTAAATGAACAGCCTCCAACATTGCCAGTTTCACCGTAACCCACTGCAATTACAGAACAGTGGACTATGTATACAGCTACTTTCTCTTAGTTCAAAGAGAAAATTTTTTTCTTTCCTTACCAATACCAATTAGAAAATGTATCATGTCCACACCTTGTGCTTTGTATTACTTTTTTTTTTTTTTTTTTTTTTTTTTTTT
>PVJA010029031.1:0-27029 GCA_004027025.1 Myocastor coypus | reverse complement strand
GTTTTTTTTTTTTTTTTTTTTTTTTTTTTTCTTGTTTCAGAACTTTTGTTTGTTTGTTTATTTGTCTATTTTTATGGCTGGCTCAGCCTGCCCTGAGGGCAGGGCTGGCACAGCATGTGGTGCCAGAGATCAAACCGTGGTCCCTGCAGCCGCCCAAGCTTTCCTAAGCAGGTGCTTTAGATCACTGAGCCATCCTGCTGGGCCCAAGGGTTTTTAATATCCTCTTTTATCATTTGGATTAACTCAGCTGTGTGGCTTTTGCTTTCCATGTGTCATGGATCAGGGTCTGGTGAGATAGCTCCAGGGCATAAGTGCCTGCCTGGCAAGTGCAAGATTGTGAGTTCAAACCCCAGTCCAGCCAAAAAAAAGAAAAAAGAAAAAGAAAGGAAAAAAAAAAAAACCCTGCATACCATGTGTCATGGATCAGGTTTTAGGGGTTGGGAGTTTTTGCACACATTTTGATGTCTTGTCTTGTGTTTCTGTGTTTTGTTTTGACTCATTTGTTTTGATGTGTGTGCTGAGTTTTGTGGGCTGATTAAGGTTGGAAAGACTTCATTGCTAGTGTGGTGATCTTCATGCTTTTCAGTGCTTTTCAGTTAACTGGGCATAGTCAACTGTGAGCTTTTGCCTCTGACTCAAGATCTAGCCAACTCCATTAATTTTTAAGGGAAGGATGAAGGGCAGCTGGCCCACCACCTAGTTCTCTAAGAATAGAGTGCAGGATGGTTAATTACACAAAGATCACTCAGGTATTGTCATACATAGAAAACCAATTAGCAAGATCTAGCAACCAAATCAGCAATGATAACTGTACCAAAGACAAACTGGATATTGACATATATAAAGATTCAATAATGGGCCCGGCAGGATGGCTCAGTGGTCTAAAGCGCCTGCTTAGGAAAGCTTGGGCGGCTTCAGGGACCGCGGTTCGATCCCCGGCACCACATGCTGCGCCAGCCCTGCCCTCAGGGCAGGCTGAGCCGGCCATAAAAATGAGTGAATAAACAAATAAAGGTTCTGAAACAAGAAAAGAATAAATAAATAAAATAAAAATTAAAAAAAATAATAATGTACCTAGCACCTCTAACCTTCAGTAAGATACCTATAATTACAGTGTAAACACATGGACAAATCACATATTAGTACACACTGGAAAAATTTGAAAAATGAAGATATTATAGAAGTGAGACAAAGATTGTATTAAGGAGTAAAAGAAAATTAATACAGTCAGATAAAAGTAACAGAAAAGGGCCAAGGAGATAGCTCGGCAATCTAAGCATCTGCCAGGCAAGCACAAAGACCTAGGTTTGTCCCCAGTACTGCTTGCCATTCTGGCCCTCTGCCAAGGTGACCACTGAAACCAGGCATGGTGATACACGCCTCTAGTCCCAGGGCTGGGGAGGCTGAGACAGAAGGATCGCTACAATTCTGAGTTACATAGCAAGACTCTATAATAAATTTAAAAATATTTTTTAAAAAAGTAACAAGAAAAAGCAAGCAAATAAGACCAAAAAAAAAAAAGAGCAAAACTTTAAAAAGGAAAAAAAAAAAAAAAAAAAAACTAAACCATTACCCCCCAAAAAATAAAAAAGAGGAAACAATAACCCTGAGAGAGGGGAAAATGAATTTCTCTCTTTTTGAACAAGTAGTTTCTTTCAGGATCTTTCATCTAAGAATCCAGTAAGTCACCATTTTCTCTACGTCGCTTTGTGGCTTTTAGGTTTGTGAGGAGCAGAATGCTACAAGAAATTTAGAGGAGATTTAATGTCAACCTTTCTCAAACTCTTCAGTGAAATTGAAAGGGAAGAAATTTTCCCAAACTCATTCCTGAAGTCAAGTATTACTCTGACTCCAAAACAACAGAAAGATCCAACTAAAATAGAAAACTACAGGCCAATCTCTCTAATGAATATAGATGCAAATATCTTCAACAAAATGCTAGCAAACTGAAGGCAGCAAATCATCATGAAGATTATACATCATGACCAAGTGGGATTTGTACCAGGAATGCAGGCATGGTTTAACATACACAAATTCATAAATGTGATGCACCACATAAATAGAAACAACAATAAAAATTACAAGATTATCACAATAGATGCAGAAAAAAGCTTTTAACAAAGTCCAATACTCATTCATGATAATACCCTATAGAGCATTGAAATAGATGATCTACTTCTCAACATGATAAAAGCCATCCATGAGAAACTAACAGCCAACATCATACTAAACGGGCTAAAACTAAAGGCCTTCACTTTAAAAACAGGAGCAAGATAAGGATTCTACTGTCTTTAATTCTATTCAATATAGTTCTGAAAACATTAGCCAGAGCAATTAGACAAGAGAGAGAAATAAAGGGAATAAAGATTGGAAAAGAAGAAGTAAGATTATCATTATTTGTACATGACATGATATACATAGATGACCCCCAAAACCTCACCAAGAGTCTTGCGGACTTAATCATCAAACTCAAGCAATGTAGCAGGATACAAAATCAACACCCAAAAATCGGCAGCATTTTTGTACACAAAGTAGGAGGACACTAAGAGAGAAATTAGGCACAAATCAGGGTTTTTTAATTTGTTTGTTTGTTTTGCTTTCAGTACCAGGGATTGAACTCAGGACCTTGTGCTTGCCAGGCAAGCACTTATTCTACTGAGCTATCTCCCTGGCCCAGCTAAGAGAGAAATTAGGGAAACCACTACCTTTCACAATAAAACACCCCCCCCCCAAAATTAAACACTTAGGAATAAATCTCACAAAAAGCACAAAAGATTTATATGGGGAAAACTACACTACTCTGATAAAAGAGATATAAGAGGATTTGATAAAACGGAAAAATATTCTATGCTCTCAGATAGAAAGAACCAACATTATGAAAACGGCCAAACTCCAAAGATTGTCGAACAGATTCAATGCAATCCTGATTAAAGTATCATTAGTATACCTCACAGAGCTAGAGAAAACTTTCCTCAAATTCATTTGGAGCCAGAAGAAACCCAGAATATCGAAAGCAATCATGGGAAACAAAGGAAAGGTAGGAGGTATCACAGTCCCCAACCTGAAATTATACTATAAACTAATGTGATAAAATCAGCCTGGTATTGCCATTGAGAGAGACCTGAGAATCAATGGAACAGATTAGAAGATGCAGACAGAACTGCAAACACACTCGGCCACCTTATCTTTGATAAAGAGGCCAAACAGGCTCATTGGAAGAAAGATAGCCATTTTAGTAAATGGTGCTGAGAAATTGGATTTCCACATGCTGAAGGCTCAAACTAGACCCATGCCCATCACCATGCATAAAGCTACAGTCAAAATGGATCAAAGATTTACGTTTTAAAATGGAAACACTAAATCTTCTGGAGGAAAACACAGAAATCTTAAAGACATAGGGGAATACAGAGAGTTCATGAACAAAAAACAGACTACACGGGAAATACTTCAATGAACAACTGGAATCTTGTATTTTTAAAAACTTTCTGCACTTGAAAGGAATGCTCCAACAAAATAAAATAAAACCCACACACTGGGAAAAAAATTATAGCCAACTCTCCCTCCAACAAAGGCTTTCTGTCTCATATAAAGAATTTTAAAACATCAGGCCCCCCAAATTCAAAGACTCAGTCCAAAACTGGGCATCTGAAATGAATATGCACTTGTCAAAGGAAGAAATACAAATGACAAGTAAATATATTTTAAAATGTCCAACATCATTTGTCATTCAAGAAATACAAATTAAAACAACATTGAGATTCCATCTCATCCCTGAAAGAATGGTTAACATCAAGAAAATCTAACAAAATCTAGAGGAGCCATAGAAAAAAAGGAACCCTTTTTCACTATGGAAATCATTGTGAAGATTCCTTCAAATCTAGGATTGAAGATCCCATTCAAGCCAGTTATTCCCCTCCTGGATACTTTTCCCAAAGAACTGAAAACCTCATATGACAGCGGTATATGTGCACCCATGTTTATAGCAGTACAATTTGTCATAACTAAATCCTGAAAACATTCAGATGCCTACCCACTGAGGAATGGCTAAAGAAGATGTAGTATTTTTACACAAAGGAGTATTATTTAGTTAAAAGAACAGGATAAATTTGGGGCTTTGTTGGTAAATGGATGCAACGAGAGAACATACTTTTAAGTGAAATAAATCAGACCCGTGTGTGCAAACATCATACTGTCTCCTTGATGTCAGAAACTGAAAGAAAAAAATTGAATCTGAAGGGTACAATAGATAGTGGGAAAAGGAAATAAACTTGTTCAAAGGGCAAGAGTTACTGAGTTGAGGGAAGGACCAGGGAGGGAGTGGGGAAAAGAGATTTATATATGTACAATTATATCTATGGACAACTGTACTGTGCATTTCTGCTGGTCTATAGAAACAGTTAATGCTTTAAATGGTTTCATCTCCTTTTTTATTATACTTTTTCTCATTTTATTTTTTCTTTCTTCAATTTTATATGTATATATCTGGAAATATGAAACTTTGGTTGGAAGACAACACTATATTACAACAAATACTGTGAAATTCATATTACTTCATTAAGTGAAATTCTGCGTCACTTGTAATTTTTTTCTGTTCCAATTCTAATTTGTATTGTCTTTAAAATAAATAAAAATAATAAAATAAAAATAAAGAGAATATAGAATAGTATTGAAGCAGAAACATTTCAAATGAGCACAGAATTTCATTGAGCAAAATAATATGAATTGCACATTTGTTGAACCATTTGTTGAAGTATTGCCTTCAAATTAGTTGCTCAGGTTACCAGATATATGCATGCAAAATTGGAAGAAGAAAACTATATGAGAAAATAAGAGAGAAAAAAGAAAAAGAGTTGAAAAAAGAAGACAAAAGAAAAAAAGAAGTAACTTCCCCTTTTCCATAGATAAGCAGAAATCCACAGTGCAGGCATACAAACCATCCTGCATGCATAGATAAACAAATCTCTTTCCCACACTCACTCTCTTCTCTTTTTTCCTCAACTCAGTAATTCACTCCTTTTGTACAGGTTCATTCCCTTTTCCCAGTATCTATTGTGACCTTCAGAAAGTCACACACACCAAGCCCAGCTTCTCTCCACAAGAGGTAGGCCCTGTGACCTTCCTGATCTGAGCTTGAACTTCTCAAGGGATGTATGGCTAGCCCATATCTTCCCCTCCTCTATCTCTTGTGGCAGTCTCTCACTCACTGTGGTAGAGTAACACTGAAGACCCTGAAGTAAAATTTCTTTATAGTTGTCTGTAGCTCAGTTTTAAGCAATTAACACTTTCCCAAAATGGCTCTTAACTAAACCTCTCAAACACAGTAGGGTCTTGGGAGATAGCTCAGTAGAATAAGCACTTTCCTGGAAATCTCAAGGGCCTGAGTTCAATTCCCAGTTCAACAAACAAAACAAAAACCTTAGTTTCATCAGTCAAACACGGTAGGCAATGCATTGAACTTCTTCTCCAGCGTTAGCTCACAGAAGGTTAAGTCACTTATTTTCACAGTTCTGCGCATAAATAGCACCTTTCCCTTTATGTCATATGAAATTAAACAAGAAAAGGCTGTGGAGATAGCTCAGCAGTCTAAGTGCCTGCTTAGGCGAGCGCAAGGATCTGGGTTCAGTCTCTGATACCACATTCCATGCAGCCCTGCCCCTGGGCACACTGAGCTGGCCACAGAAACTCAACATGGTGGCACACACCTGTAATCCCAGCGCTGGGGAGGCTGAAAACAGGAGGATCACTACAAGTCCAAGCTGCATGGTGAGCCCTGTACCAAATACAGAAAAGTAAAATTTCAAAAAGAAAGAAATTAAGCAAGAAAGAAGAACAACCATGCATTTGTTCAGCGTAAAAGGTGTCAGCCTGGTGAGGGTATAGTCATGTGGAAAGAGTCACTTTTTGAGTCACTTTTCAGAGCAAAAACTACATGCTGGCATTGCCCAATAACTATGGCTTTTCCTGCAGTTAAGCTGCTCCATGATTTCTCCCTGGAGGGGCCAAAAGTCCCCAGGCTCATTGTCTCTCCAGGTTTGGGCCTCATTCATACCCCAGAGAGTTGATCTGATGGCATCACTGCTGCCTGGTCTCAAGGGAAAACAAAACACAGGACACAGAATCCATGGACGTGCAGCTGACATGGGCAAATAAGTTTCCTGCAGGTGCGCGAAGCTCACTGTCCTCCCAACATTGTTTCAAGCCTTGTGTTCTTTAACGAAATTGCTTCTTCTTTCACTCCCTGCAGACAGGTGTTCTGTGTAAAAATCTCTTTTCCCCTGACTGTACAACCTCACCCACAGAGGTTTGCTGTCTACAGCACTGGACAACCTACCCAAGCTTGGCCAACCAATGCAGTTGCCCAATGCCATTGTTCTGTGGGTAGTCATGCAGGCTTCCTTTCTGCTTTCTCCCAAATGTGCTGGGTGAGGAGGAACCTTTCTCTGCCATTAGAGAACTAGAAGTCCAGGCACAAACCTTGAGGCTGGAGTAGGGAAGAAAGCTGGACAAAGAGCAAGAAACTACGGAGACAGGAGGTGGAGGAATCCTGGGAAATCCTGTTAGCACATCTCCCTGGGTCAACCACTTGCTAGCTGTTGGTTTGCATGAATTGTTGCCTTTTTGTTCTACTGAATCTAATTCTGACATTCTTCCACTGAAAGAGTGATCCCCGATAACTGAGTCGTCACCAAGTTCTGTGATAGTAATGAACCTCTCAGGCCTAGTGGCACAGGCAGGTATGAGGCCAAATGTTTCAGCAGGACAATGAGGGAGCATTGGCGGAGACATTGCACTCCTGTTGCCTGTTAACACAATTAGGCCTTCACTTTAAGTAATTCAGTCAGTATTTGCTGACTACCTTCTATCCACCCTCCTCACCAGCAGAAGGCCTTTTACACTGAATTAGTGCGTGCCTGTTCTTCTTTTCTGCTTAATTTCACTGGGCCTATATGGAAAGGTTCTACTTATGCCCGAAACTGTGAAAATGCAACATATCTTTAGAGGATCACTGACAAATCACCACAAGATGGGGCTATTATGCAAGAGAAGCAAAAGCTCGCGGTGGGTGAGAAGAGGCTGCAACAGATCTCAAAGCTCAGGACAGAATGCGCTCATCTTTTCTCACTAAAAAGAAAGAAAGTATTTTAAGAATATGTGGGACCAGGGAGATAGCTCAGGGGCACAAGTGCCTGCCTGGCAAGTACAAGATCCTCAGTTTGATCTTCAGTTCCACAAACAAACAAACAAACAAAAAGAGAATATGCATACTTTCAAACTATTCATAAAATCAAAGCCCTGTGTATGACAAATTCAGAGCCCTTTAAGAACTTAGTGTTTTTGTCTGGGAAAATAATACATAACTATGGGTGAGGTGTTTTTCCCTTGGATTCTGCCCACCTGAAGGTTGATGGCTGGTCTCTCTCCCTAATTCTACCTTTTAATTCATTCTTCCATCTCTCTCAGTGGAAGACCAAAATATAAACAGAAATGTGTTTACTTATTTATAGGCCTCTACGTCCTCTGTATTCAGTTGCAGAAAGAAACAATAGCATCTGATATTTTCTACTGACGTGCTCTCATTTCCTAGTTTCTCATCCCTCAGTCTAAATTAAAGCACTTTGGGCTGGTGAGATAGCTCAGCGGTCTAAAGTGGTTGCTTAGGCACACTTACACAGGTTCAGGGGAGTGCGGTTCGATCCATGGCACCACACGACATGCCAGCCCCTGCTCTCAGGGTGGGCTGAGCCAGCAAATAAATAAATAAATAAATAATCCATACACACACTTTGACCTCACCATTTTTTATTTCAGGGTTGCAGTTCGAAGACTTTGACAATGCATGATTAATAACAACAGAGGTGGCCACAGCGTTAGCGAATCTGAGGAGGCAAGAGGATGGTATGCTCGAAGCAGGCCTTTGCCTTGCAGAGGCCCCGCTGTTCTCTGGGAATGGGTGGCCTCCAAGGATGGTGGGCCAGGATGCGCACACGGTGTGGTGTACAGGGCTGCTAGGGAAGCCACAGAGAAGAAGCGTCCCTGCCCCTCCGAAGGCACCCCACTGTTGCATCACACTAACTCAAAACTGGGAGCATCCTGTTGAGAAATGGAAAACCTAAAAATACACCCACAAAAAATACTTTGACCTCGGCTTGAAAGTCAGCCCAGTGCATGACAAGAAAGGCTTTTTCCATGAAGATTATGTTCTTAAGAGCTGTATTTCATAGGCATGCAGACTCCCAGTAGAACTACACTCAGAAAATGTACATCTTGGCTAGCCTTCAACTGCAAAATGATTACATTCTGGACATTGGATATCTGTGTCAGGGTTTCTTTCTGAAATTCCTTGTACAAAAGTTAGAGGTTATAAACTGCATTAACAGTGACATTGAAGTTGACCCGAAATTACTGTGTGCATCCAATACTTGATGACATTTGGAAAGAATTCAAAAACAAGGGGGGAAAATGTTGCACTCCAGTAATACAGAGTATACATGCTTTAGGATTAACTATAATAAACCAGTAACTTCTCTTAAAGAAATATACCCACAGAGCCAAAAGAATATAAGTTTTCATAATTAAATACAAAATAAAAGGGTACTGTTATAATTTTTTGCACATAGTAGAATTACAACGTTCAATGTCTCCATATCAAAGAATTTCAGGGGACCTTTATATGTGTTTTACATATATTTTAAGGATAACTCTTAAACTGGGATAAAAAGCTATTGAAGGGGAAAACCCAGTTTTACATATTTAGGTAACTTTCTAAGGAGCAGCTGCCTCCAATTAAACAACAAATATATTTTTAAAAACTCTTGGGGGCTCGCTATTCCTTCAGTGGGCTGAAAAACCTGGAAAAATGGATTTCATTATCAACCACAGAGGTATTGAGAAGACGTCTGCAACGGCATTTAATACCTGCAAAGACAGGAACAATCAGTGGTTTAAAGTTTCACCATAAAGCTTGGTAAATAACGCTGATTACAGGTCTTATTCAAGCAGAAAATAATGAATGCATAATGAAAAGAGAAGAATGATTCAAATTGCTCTTAATCCTGAGGTGTGCCTATCAATTGGCCTGGAAATAACAGTGCTAATCGCAAAGTAAGAAAGCCAAAGTCCTTAGCAAGTCATTAGCCCTGGAGGACCAGGATACCCATTTCATTATATATGCACAAGATTTTATTGAGTAAAAGCCTTCTGATGTGTATTTAAGAAAAGTTCCAGGGTTAGCCCAAGTCAGATAGCATTCCTCTCCACCCACCTGCATAACCTGTTACAGGTATTTAAAACATATGCTGAACACCTACCATGTGCCTGGTGTGCAAGAAAGTCAAATAAATGATTCCACTTTCCACAAGATAATTTCTTCTCTCACACTGGCTTTTGCTTCTGGTGCTGGGTATTGAGCTCAGGGCCTTTACACTAAGCTACATGCTGTGAGATCAGATAGTTCAAAATACCATCACTTTTCATCTACAAGGAAGGCCTCAGGCTGGTGAGATAGCTCAATGTACTAATCATTACTTTGGCAAAGCACAGGAACCAGGGATTTGATCCCCAGCACCACATGCCGCTCTGTGCCCCACACCCACCCAGGGCACACTGAGCTGGTCACTGAGACCAACCATGGTGTTGAGCACACCTGTAATTCCAGCGCTGGGGAGGCTGAAGACAGGAGGATCACTATGAGTCTCAGCTTCAGAGTGAGACCCTGTACCACATACATAATTTTTGAAACGCCTCAAAAGATTTTAAAATTTGAAACATATTTATTTTCCTTTAACTTCTCTTGAGGACCTATGAATCCAATTATGACTTAAATTTGCATCCTCTTCATCCAATATTGAAGGCTTAAGTGTATTCTTATATCCTGAACTTGAAAGTTGATCACTCTTGTTTTAATTTAAGTGATAACACACAAGCATTTGATTAATGAGAACAAGTATGTGGAAAGCACGAGCTCTTGGCGCTTGCTCCACTTTTTGACAAAAGAGCTGTTAGTGTTCAGATTTGCCACGTGGGGGCAGCAGAGAGCACTTTCAATGACAGCCAAAGCCTTTAGACTTAGGAGGTTGTCAGGAATCCTCAGGGGACCTGAGAGCTGGACCGGTCAGCTGAGTGGGCAAGCTGGTAACAGGAAGAATAGGCTAGGACAAGCAAGCAAAAGGAGCGAGAAAAGTGAATGCGAAGCAGAAAGAAGTTATCAAATATGTCACCTCGAGCAAAGGACTTAATCTGTCTTGTGTATGGTGTTTTTCCCGTGTAAAAGGAGGACTGTGATGTTACCGCCTCGCAGGATTATCACGAGGCTATGAGACCGTGCACATAAGCTCTGAATACCTTCTCCGCCAGCTCACCAAGAGCACTTGTGCCATTGGGACCTCCAAGCTCTGGCCTCTGTGAGAACCGAGTCCTCAGCTGTCCTCCTCGCTAGGCTAGGAGGGAGCCTAGCAAAGGAGCCACCCACAGCGGGGAGGACCCGCCTCACTACACCGAGAGTTCAGAGATGGCTTTGGACCCAAAAATCCTCTCCACTTCCATATGTCCCCTAGAAATGTCCATCCGTCCTCACCCTGTCCTCTGTCCCCGACTGGGGACCTACTGCAGTCAGCTGTAGGAACATCATTGGACCGCAAGTCGTCAGAGGAGACGCAGCTCTCCGTGAAGGACAGCTTTGGAGGGAGCGGGCAGGGAGAAGCTGAGTGTACCAGAGGCTTGTTTGGCAGAACAACTGATTCTCAAAGTTATTCTTGTTTTCTAGTTCATGTGAATGACCATTTTAGTTGTAAAACTGCACGGGATCTTTTTTTACTGGAGAAGAGGCTAACACGTCCCTACCTCTGGGGAGAACCGCTATGTTGTGCAGTGTATTAAGTGGCTTAGGGTTTATATGGGATAAGCAAGCAGGAAGTACAGAGGCAGAATGGCTTGGCGTGTGAGGGTTGGTTCTTAGCACATGTAGCTTAGGGACCAGTTGTTTCTAAGAGACAGATGCCACCAGAACTGCAACAGGGACAATTACCTAGGAAACTAAGGCACGGAAGGGTGGGAAGGAGGCATTTTCTGTTACAATGGGACCACTACTGTAGGAACTACTGTAGGTGAGAACCTATAGTTTGGGGAGAACCTTTAAGAAGAAAATGGACTTCCTATTCGTACTGGGGGGAAGTTATGATAGGACAATAAAGAAATGTGACTAATAGTGACAGCACAAGGTGACTAGGCCTAGGGACCTAACAGTGACACCCCCAGCCTAGGGAAGGAGGCAGCCTCACTATAAATCACACAGTCTCAAACATAAGAACCAAAACTTGTGCAATTTATACATAATAATAGCTTCTGTTTCTCAAGTATCCATTAAGAGGCTGGCTTTATGCCAGTCGTTTTACATATTTGATTACAATCACTTTGTAAGACAAGTATTATGTTCTCTATGTTTGCTATATGGATACTAAGGTTTAAGAGGTTACGACAAGCTCCATAAGGTGCAGACTTAAGCATCACTCTATTATTTTTCTTCAAGAAGAAAAGTGTCAGGTATGACGTCTGTCATTAACCAGTGCTGCATACAATGCTGGGTGTTTACTTGTTTGTTCTCTGTCCCCCACCGCTCTCAGTGAGAGCCCCGCCATGGGGGGGGGGTCCCTTCACCACTTCCTTCCTAGACCATTGAATCCTGTTTGATGCCAGCAGGTCTGAAGAAGGAATTTTTCATGGATGGAAGAAATAAAGTCTGATGGCGGCTTTCATTACTTAGCATTTTGACTCAGAGCTCTACAAATGTAGGTGGCACTGCTGTGAATTTCTTTGCATTTGTACGCAGAAATTTGGTGCTGGATACATTTTCTTCTACACCGAAGTGCTGTTATTAAAATCCAACTATGCCTCATTCAACCAGAGGTTTCCATTAGCAACAAGAATTAATTCAATTATGAGTCATCAGTAGATGACATACTAACGCAGATTATCCCCCTGTGGTTGTTGAGTCTTTTTCTAATTATAAAAGTAATATGGTAGAGAACACAAGCTAGATTTGTTAATTTTAAAAAGCAGAGTACGTACTATCATGAAAATATTTCCAACATACATATTTTAGTAAAAACAATAATACCAATAAGATGTAGTGTATGTTCATGGTATTCCCACAGATAATAACTGTTACTGAGAGCCCACTGCAGTCCCAGCACTGGATCACGCCTGTCACGGAAATTATCTCATTTATTTATTTATTTATTTATTTATTTGTTTATTCATTTTTTTCTTGTTTCAGAACTTTTGTTTGTCCGCTTGTTCCATCTTTATGGCCGGCTCAGCCTGCCCTGAGGGCAGGGCCGGCACAGCACGTGGTGCCGGGGATAGAACTGTTGTCCCTGCAGCCGCCCGCAGGTGCTCTAGACCACTGAGCCATCCTTCCAGGCCCCAATTATCTCATTTAATTCTTTGAACAAAATGATGCCAGCATCATATCTTCAGTTAAATATTACTATGACATCAATGTTTTATTTTTAAAACAACTGTTACAGCATGCAAAGTGCACACACCCATATGCGTATATTCTATATCTATACTTCTCCATATACTGAAATCTGTGATTATATATATATACATATATGTGTGTATATATATACATATATACACATATTATATATACATATATGTATATATATATACATATATATATATATATATATATCACTTTCCTCCCAAATAACAAGAAGTCCAGGTTCCAGCTATCCTCATTATTTGAGTCAGCCCCACAATGCCCCACCTCCTGTTGCCCCCACTGTCTTTGTCCCACAAGGGTGTCATTCTCCTCTTGCTAGTCTCTGACACTCCTTGTCAGACTTGCCTGCCTCCTCAGCCCGCCTCCAATGCCCCACACCAGTACTGAAGCCACCCCTGCCCCTGGCCAATACCACCCATCTCCTGGGCTTCGACCCTCCACCCCTGCCCACACGGGGTAAGAACAGCTCCCTGGCCATTCAGAGATACCAAGAGAAAGTAGCCCCAGGGCTCCAGAGTTCTGAGACTGCATCGAACCCAGTCGGTCAGTATGTCTGGTACCCTCTTCCCAGAAGTACTAGCAAACTCAAATCATGGATGACTATTTTGCCATTCATTTGCCTGAGAATAAAACATAAGGAATAAGAGAAAAAGAATGCACCAGGAAGGAAGCTGCCTCATGAGCCAGATGCCAAGCAGCAGAGTCACCTCAAGTCACAACAGTGCTGCAGGCTAATAAAGGGCTGCTCCTTAGCTGTGGGCAAATGCAAACAGCACCACGGTAGAAGCGCTCTATTTTCTTCCACCCTACAATAGCATCCTGTGACAGAGCACCAATCTCTGAAGGAAAGCGCTGTGACGATAAACACAGACTACAGCCAGGGGCCAGTTGAGTTACGATTTTCCTCTTGAGATATTAGGTGATAATCAAACACTCAACCCTCCACTAGGATCACAGACAGAGGTACCAGTTCAAAATCGCCTAGCAGTCTCAGTGATCAGGGAGTCTCCCGCTGTGGCCTGGCCTGCGGGGCAGCCTGGCTTCCAGCTCTCGTCACTTGTCTCTGCTAAGCGGCTTGCAAGGTGTTTCTGAAAGCAAAGTGCAGGACTCAGAATAAATAGCAGATGCCAAGACCACGCCCACATTCCCTCTAACTGGTAAGCGGCACCTGCTTGACCCTCGGTTGCTCTGCCCCAGATAGCGTCAGGCTGGGCTTGCTCTTTGTTTCCTCCTGCAGGAGCCCGAGATCTCCAAGATGGCAGCTTATCTCTAATACTTCTTGTGTTGGGTTCTGCAGTCACATCACCACCACCGGGTCTTCATGCGTATCAGCCCGTGCGTTTTCCAGCCCCTTCTTCGCCCCTCCTCTTCTCCCTTTCCTTACTGCTTTTTTTTTCCATTTCCCCTGCCCTCACCCTTGGCTTCGTTCCTAAGCTGTGTAAACAATGAGGTGGATATTGGTGGATATTGTCTCGGTAGGACATGCTGAGAGGAGAAACTTGAGAGCCAGCTCCGTTTGCCTGCTTCTCCACCCCTTCAGCGTAGCAGCTCCCCTTTCCTGGTGGCAATTCCAGCTCACGAGTAGGGCATCTTAGCCCCTTGACCCATTCAAGAAGTGACTTGATTTCAGATCACTCCAGAGAAACAGGAAAAGAACACAACTTCCTGTTAAAAGGTATAAGGCACGTTCCCAAGTACTTACAACCAGGGATGTGCTTTTTATTCTTTTTTCTCTCCTCTCTCCCGTTTATTTTTTTATCTCTCCCGTTTATTTTTTTAAACACAGGATCTCACTAGGTAGTCCAAGCCAGCTTGAACTTGCTTTGTAGCCCAGGCTGGCCTTGAACTCCTATCTTTCTGACTCAGTCTCCCAAGTGCTGTAATGAGAGATGAATGTCACCGTACCTGGCTAGCTGGCCTCCCTCCCCCTCCCTCCTTCCCTCCTTTCCTTCCTCTCTCCCATCCTTCCTTCTTTTCAGGTACAAGATTAAACCAAAGGCCTTCACACATCCTCAGAGTTTTAATTTTTTTAGTTTTGAGACAGGGGCTTACTAAGTCACTGAACTTTCCAGGCTGGGCACAAATTCTTGGTTCGGAGTGCTAGGAGTGCAGGGGTGAGCCGTGACATCCACCTCTGACTTACTTTTTCTTCTTCTTCATCTTCTTCATCTCCATCTCTGTCTCTGTCTCCATCTTCATCTTCTCTTTACTCTTTTTATGTATTTGGTACACGATCTCACTATGCAGCTTGGTCTCACTATGCACCTGTTTTCAGCCTCCCCGGTGCTGGGACTACAGGCATGCACCACAATGCCAGGTCTCAGTATCTAGCTCAGTACACCAGGAGAAGGGGCCGGTGCAGCATGTGGTTCTGGGATCATACCTAGATTGCTGTGCTTGCTTAATCTACTAAGCTATTTCTCTGGTCCCTGGCTCATTTTCTTTTCTTTTCTTTTTCTTTCTTTCTTTTTTTTATGTATTTCTTCTTCTTTTTTTCTTTTTAGAATTTTCCCTGAGGGCAGGGCTGGCGCAGCATGTGGTGCCAGGGATCGAACCGCGGTCCCTGCAGCCACCTAAGCTTTCCTAAGCAGGCGCTTTAGACCACTGAGCCATCCTGCCAGGCCCCAAGGCTTATTTTCTTAAATACAGTTCTGTGGCTGTAAGTCTTATCCAGGTTATAGAAATTCCAAATTACAGAACCTCAGAGTTCCCAGCCACAAACACAGAGAAATCTGTATATAACACACAGAGTGTGTGATAAAAAACCAGTAACAGATTTCACTGGGGTGAAACATGCAAAGTACACCCTGGATCTGGAGCATGCAGGCCGTTTCCCACTCATCCTTCCAGTCTACTCTATTCCCTTCTCTCCACACACACACACCTTGTGCCCAGGTACAAGGCTATCAGACCACTTACTGTAACCACTTACTGTATCAGACCACTTACTGCCCACTGTAACACCAGAGCTCAGGAGGAGGTGGGCAGGACAGAGTGGCTGGGTACCACAGCACTGACTCACAGGGTCCCTCGCTATGAGGTCATTGCTGCATAACCCAGCTCCTACCAGGTGGTTCTCTCTTTCCAAAGTCACTTACCATTTGGTCCTCTGTCCCATCAAACCCTGTGCAATAACAGTGCCCTTCCACCAAGCTAAGATATGCGATCTTCCTGTAGTCCCTACAACCAGCCTACAGCTCTACAAGTAATCCCTTTTTGAAACACTCTCCAAATAACCCAATTCAGGGGGACAATCTAATTCCTGCTGCTAATTTGATGCTTATATGTTTGCTTAGTCAAGGAAAAAACAGGTATACTTAAGAAACTGAAATGGTAAAAGATAAAGACCCAGATTACCTAGAAACCAAGGTCCACAGGCAGGAATTATGGCAACCCCTGGCACAGGTCAAAGGAGAAACCTCTAGTGATAATTAGTTATACAAAGAAGTTGAATCAGTTTGCTGACAACTCAAGATGCCTAGTTCAGGTGATGTCAGTACCCTAACTTGTACTGTGCCTTTAGTATGGGCCAGGTGCCTACAAGGTCACTATCCTAAGTTAGATCACTGCCTGCTCTACAAATGAAGAAGCTGCTGGCATGCTTATTTCTGTTCTGCCACTCAACATTCCTCCCTGAACACTTGCTGGGAAAAATCAACTGTTCTGGCCTGCAAGGAGCTCATCTGAAACATTTTACATAGGGCTTGGGAGATAGCTCAGTGGCATAAGCACCTGACTGGCAAGAACAAGGTCCCAAGTTTGATCACCAGTACTGCATATGGTGCCAGCCCTGGAACTGGGTGTGGTGGCACATGGCTATAATCCCAGCACTAGGGAGGCTGAGGCAGGAGGATCACTGAGTCTGAACTGCACAGTGAGAGCCTGTATCAAAAATCAACAAATAAAAATGAAATGTTTTACATAGTCTTGCTCTGGCTTTATATGTCAGAACTTTCCCCCTCAATGACGTTCAGTCTGGAGATGTCACCCACACTGAAAGTCCTTCTTGAGATTTGATACATGCTTGTAGCAAAAGACCTAGCAGATTGGTGACCTAAGATGCCAGTGTCTGAAGCTGCCTTTCCTTCTGATGGAAGAAGCCTTCTGTACCAAGAATTGCACAGCACCAGCCAAGGAGAATGGAAGACAGGAGACAACATAAGAGAAAGTGAGCACACAAGAGCTGTGACCTCCCTCGTCACTCCACCCACTGTCTCTCCAGTCAGTTTTGTCCCTAGGGCTTTACCCTATGAGCCAACAAATGCACCCTTAAGAAAAAGAAATCGTCTTTGAGTTGAGTTTCTGTCACTTGCGATTTTTGAAATCCTGCAAATGGAAGCTGGCTTTCCCAATTCTTCAGCTGAACAGTAATAAGCACACGCACATACAGAGGCTGCCCAGGGTTGGGAAAAGAGCATTGCGACAATATAAACTGTGTATTGATTGGCTATTCGTTCCCGTCTTTTGGCATGAGTTAACAAAACCCTTTGAATCTTTAAAGGAATATGTGGTGACTGGCCAACAGCTGGCAGCCCTGAGAGCTTCGGGGAAGGTACTGGTCACAGGAAAGATGAAGCAGACCTGGAGCATTCATTCCTATCCCCCAACTTCTGAGGAGAAGAGAGACGCCTGAAGGTTAGGTGGATCGCTGATCGTTAACAATGTAGCCAATCATGTTCATATCACAAAATCTCCACAAGAGTCCAAAAGATGGGGCAAGGCAGGAGAATTGGAAATTTGGGTCAGCCTTGAGGACATAGTGACTTAGTATTGGAATAAAAAATTAAAAAGGATGAGGGATATAGCTCAGTAGGAAGGTCCTGAGTTCAATTCCAAGTGCAAGGAAAAGCAAGTCCCCATGGACAGTGTCCGAAGCTGCTGGCTCCCAGTGAGGGAGGGAAGTACCAGGCCTCCCTATTTGGCAAGTCTGCCACTTCCTCTACAGTGTACTTTGTAACATGTTGCATAGCAAACTGGTAAACACATTCCCTTGAGTTTTATGAGCTGCTCTAGCAATTTAATTGAACCCAAGGAGACCATGGGAACCTCAGTTATAGCCTGTCAGAAATACAGGAAAACAACCTGTATTTATAACTTTTTTTACTTTTTACTTTATATATTTGGTACAGGGCCTCACTCAGACTCGCAGTGATCCTCCTGTTTTCAGCTTCCCCAACACTGGATTGCACCACCACACCTGGTCTCAGGGGCCTGCTGAGTGTGCAGGGATTGCACTCAGCGATGTCAGTGGTGTCGGGGATCGAGGATCGAACCCCAGTCTCTGTGCTTGCCTAAGTAGGTGCTTAGTCCACTGACCTATGCTGGCCCTAACAACTTGTATTTAATGTGGGGACCATCCTGATGAAACTGAGTCCTCAACTGGTGTGACCAGATGCTACCTCTAGGTTGACATCATCACACTTGAATTGAAGTAGAGGCCACCCAGCCTGCATCTCCTACAGCAGTGTTGACTTAGAAGGTGGGAGAGCTGGGCGTGGTGGCTCACGCCTGTAATCCCAGCACTCGGGAGGCTGAGGCAGGAGGATTGGTGCGAGTTCGAGACCAGCTTGGGCTACAAAAGTGAGCTCAAGGCTAGCCTGAACTGCATAGCGAGACCCTGTCTCAAAAAGACAAAAAAAAAAAAAAGAAGGTGGGAGAAAAAAGACTGCACCTATGGCCTGTGTCTAGATGTCCTCCCCAAATCCTCCTGCACTCGTAGTGGGCCTTTGGAGAGTGGCTGGATCTTGAGTCTGTGAATATGGATTAAGGGTGTGCAATATTGAAGGTGGCCCACTGATTAGAGGGGCATGGTTCTGGGTGTGAATAATTAGAAGGCCCACCTGGAGGTGAGAGGCACCAACCAACCGGTTTGTGACCTAAGTGGAATAGGAAAGAGAGGCTTGGCGCCTGCTTCTCTCTGCCCCCACCCACTATGCACTGTGTCTCCTGTGCTGTACTCTTCGGCCATGCCACCCTGTCACCGAGCCAGGTTACTATGACCTGAAACCTCTACAAACTGTGAGCTAAAGCCAACCTTTCTTTCCTTGAGTGTCCAGTATTTTGCCTTAACAACAAAAAAGTAGCTAACACATATGTGTTCTGAAAGGAGACAAAAATTAGTGGTTTTTTTTAATACTCCATCACTCAGAAAGAGTACTTGCAACTATTTCAGAGCTTCTAGAGATTCAAAAATACTGGAATACTAAGTAGAAAATTCAGAAACATTACACTAATGACAGAAAAAATATAAGTTTTAGATTGTTGTTCTACATAATAAACCTTAAAAAGAAGCCTTGAAAGAATCAAAACATTCCCTAGAAAATTAAATATAATCCCAAAAGTAAGCTCAAATATACATACAGAATTTAAAAAATACATGTCATCTAAAACTATAAATTCATAATTTGGGCATCCAGCAAAAAATTATCAAAACAAAATTATCAGACTTATAAAGAAGCAATAATTTAAAAAAAGAAGCAAAAAATATCACCTATACTGATGAAGAAAAAATAATTAACACTAACCTAGAACCACATAGATAATAGAACTGCTAAAATAGGTTCTAGAGCCCATGTATTTAAGGGAGGACAGGAAACTACAAGTACATTAGGAAAAAACATAGATGATGGTATAAAAATCTAAATCTGGCCCTGAGGATATAGTTAAGTGCTACAGCACTTGTCAACCCTCCAATACAAAAACTTAAGTTAAACTTCTAAAGTCAAAAGCTACAATATGACATATGAGATGAAAATATTGAAAAAATACTGAGTAAGATTAAGAGTAGGTTAGACACTGCAGAAGAAAGCATCAATAAATTCAAAGCTAAGCCAATAGAAACTATTCAAAATGAAGCACAGAGAGAAAAAGGACTGAAAAATTCTCAACAGGGGCCAGGAAGATAGCTCAGAGGCATAAACACCTACCTGGCAAGCACAAGGGCCAGAGTTTGATCCCTGGCTCCACATGCTGTGAGGTCTTGGCCCCAGACCCTGGGCATGGAAGTGCATGCCTATGATCCCAGCACTCAGGAGGTGGAGACAGGAGGATCTCTGTGAGTTTGAGACCAACCTGGGGACTACAAAAATGAGCATATGGCCAGCCTGACTGCGTAGTAAGACCCTATGCAGAAAAGAAAAGAAAAGAAAAGCAAAATCCTCAACAGTGCATCAGAGAGCGGTGGAACCAATTCAAGCAGCCTGCAATATATTCAAGTGCGCTCTCTAATGAGAAGAGGAAGAGGGCACATGAAAAATGCTCAAATAAAACATGGTTGAAGTATTTCCAAACTTGCTGAAGAACAGAAATGCATGCATCACTCAAATAAACCCTAGTAAAATGAAACATGAAGAAACCATAGCAAAGCACACTGCGCTCAAATCAGGAAGCCCATGTCAGCAGACAGCATCCTGACAGCCACTTTGGACCTTCCTGTGAGCAGTCAGCACAAATCTGAGGACTCCATGTGCCTTCCCCCAATACCCTCTCAGTAACTCAGTGAAAGGAATGCCTTCTGGGCCTCCCACTGGGGTCGTATCGGGTGGAGAGATGGGCACTGGGTCACACGTGCTAAATTCAGCACCAAGATTTTATTTCCCTATGCTGTAGCTTCTGTTTTCACATCATACCAGGAATGCCTATCGCATCACCATCCTCTGCCAAGGCAGGCACCACCGGGATCCTCATTTTAGTGAAGTTTCCACATGGAACTTACACATTAAATCCACAATCTCACAGGGAATGGTGGTGGACTCCTACAGTCCTAGCTGCCCTGCAAACTGAAGTCAACGTGTCATAGTAAAAATGAAAGAGAGAGAGGGAGAGAGGGAGAGAGAGGAGGAAACAAACAAACAAGCAAAACTAGGAAAGTAGCTCAACAGTAGAATGTCCCTGGGTTCAAGCCCTAGTACTGAAAAGAAAAGAAAAACTAAAAACCCCATCCAGACCCCTCTACTAAGCACAGCCACTTTAGTAAGTTCAACCAAATCTAACCTTGTATCGTCTTTGGCCCAGTGTCCTTAGAAGGTACTCTCACGCATGTTCCCCAGGTTTCTGCTGCTCCATACGATTAGCAAGGTCTCTCAGTTCTTGTGGCACATAAGTTGCGCCCTCTCAGGTCATAGTGTATACTTATGCACCTGGAGAAAGCTGAGATGTGACCCATCTGAGGGCAGTGGTCAATGGAAACAGGGTGATGCTTGTCATCTGGTTTTTTTTTTGGGGGGGGGTGATTGGACTCAGGAACTTGTGCTTGCCAGGCAGATTCTTACTCCCCTGCTGACCCCAATCATCTCCAAAGCATCTCCCCTGATGAGGGCTTTCACAGGGTTGGGGTTTACCACACACCCTGTCTGAGAAACGCCAGGGCTTTTCAGAGCTGTAATGGCTCACTGCAGACTCAGCTATGGAATCAACTGCGAAACAACAGTTTTCGGAAACAACATTTCCCAGAATATCACAGCCTATGCCTTGACTCAGACACCATTACACAAGGGAAGATTGAAAAACACAATGAATGTTTAAAAGGTAACTTCAACATGAAAGGTGCACTGTCATCAAGCCCTCTAAAAGTATTCCTGACTCATTTTTCTTTCTTTTCTTTTCTTTTTTTTTTTTTCATTTGTGTGTTTGGTACAGGATCTTGTGATGCAGCTCAGACTTATAGTGATCCTCCTCTCTCAGCCTCCCCAGCACTGGGATTACAGATGCGTGATACCATGCCTGGTCTCGGTGTCTGGCCACCTGGAGTGCGCCTGGAGGCAGGGTTGCTGTAGCATTTGGTGCCAAAGTTTGAACCCTGGTCCCTGTACTTCCACACAGGCACTTAGAGGGCTGAGCTATGTCGTCGGGCTCCCCCTTGCTTTGAACACATTTATCCCAACATTCTTGACCTTTTCTGAAGCAGTTCAGGAAGTTCTTTTTTCATGAATGTGTTTACAAGATACGATAAAAAAATTAAAACGTGGTTAATGATATTTTCAAATGTTATCCAACAGAAAGTCAGGCGCTTAAAAATATTATATGTGTCCTCATCCACTTTATTCAACAGATTACTTCTGTGATTTCTGGCTCCTCCTTAAAAGAAAAATGACCATTAAAGATAAATGTTTTTTAATTCACTCAGGACATCAAAGCAGCTGTAACAATGCAACTGAATATAATCACAAAAGAGAAAAAACAAAAAGGAGAGCTAGTGAGATAGGTTGGCGGACTAAGCACCTGCTTGGGCAAGCTCAGAGACTGAGGTTTGATCCCTGGTACTGCATGCTGTGCTGACCCCGCCCTTGGGTGCACAACCACGTCTGGGTGTGGTGGTGCACACCTGCAATCCCAGTGCTGAGGAGGCTCAAAACAGAAGGATCCCTAGGTGTCTGAGCTATGTAGTGAGACCATGTACAAAATATATTTTTTTAAAAAAATTATTTTAAAGCTACTTCCAGAGCCTAGTCTGCTGCCAACGTTCTATCTCCCTGTTTTCTCCTAGGAAATAAGATTCTTAAAACCATTGAAATCCAATTTTGCTACCTAAAAGTATGAGGATCTTGACACATATCCACTGGTATATGGTAGAATAACATTATAATAATAAAACAAATCAGCAAAGATTCCCAAGAGCAGAAGAGTACCTGGTAGCAAAAGAAAACAACCAGGAAAAGATAAAAGGAAAAAATAACACAAAACTGTTATAAGGTAGCCCAAATATATTTCCTCCTTCCTTGATAAGTTCTTTTTTCTTTTTATGTATTTAATACAGGGTCTACAGAGTTTCACTATCTAGATTGGACCCCTAGTAAGCCTCCTGTTTTCAGCCTCCCATGCTCTGGGATTACAGGGACATGCCACCATGTCTAGTCTCATTCGCCATCTCAGCACGCCCTGGGGGTAGGGCCAGTACGGCAAACCTGGATCAAACCCTGGCCCCTGCCCCAGATCCCTGTGTCTGCCTAAGCAGGCACTTTAATCCACTGAGCTAACTGGCTGGCCCTCCTTGATAAGTTCTTGAGTCCACCCTCTTACTTTATCTAATAATCATACAAGCAACTTTATAATGATCCAGGCAGACAAATTATCTGTAGAGTTTGGTTGCAAAGAAGATTATGTGAAAATAAGTGGGAACTATTCCTGCACACACCCTTTCCTTCAGACTACAGTACTCACCTGCTGCAGTGGGAGGAAGACACTATTCAAGTTCAAGTTGATTATATTCTCCTGGTCTTCCTACACTTGACCAAACAATGTTAGTTAAGATAGAAGTAATTAATGAAAAAATGACTATTTTATTAATGTACCTGAATAAATGTCTTTTTATGATCAAGTACACCATTGAACTAATATCAAAATTACTTTTTTAAATTCTATCCAGGGGAATTGCTTTATATGAATTCTCTGTTAAGCTTTTCATTGATATGGAGCCTGGTGGCTATGCCTCCAGTAAAGTAAATCTAGCAGCTAGAAAAGTATCAGAGCCTCTATGAGTAATATCTGACATTGCCCGAAAGGCTCATTTTCTAGCTGTGCTGAATTCTGGAAAGCCCCCGAAGGAATTACAAGCCACAGGAAGTCCTCACAGAATACTTCTACATAAACATGGCCAGTAGAGAAATGTTCAGAGTCTGCTGGAAGAATTTTATTCAGATCCAACTCTTACTTAGAAGTTATTTTTAGGAACTAACAATTAGGTATCAACACCAAGCAAGACTAACACTGATTTGATATTGAAAAACATTCTTTTGTTTGACAAGGACTAAGTTTTACAGCAATATGTGAGAAAATAAGTTAATAATATCACTTAGCAAGAAAAGATAAGCTTAGAAAAGAATTAAGACTCGACTTTTAACAAAAAGTATGTATAGGCAATAGTGATAAATCCTAACCAAAGCTACAGTAATCTAAGACATTGCCAAACTTTCTGGAAAATCCAGAAAATCTCCTCTTCAAAGGAGATAGCCTGCTGCCCCTGAATCTGTGTGCACAGAGAGTGGCATAATCTTCTGTCCTTCTAAGACTTACCGTGTTCCTTGGTTTGATGAGCAGCTACAAAGACAACTACATAGATTTAGATCCATTTTTTTTCAATTTTTTTATTGTTTAAATTTAACAATGGTTATATTACATATTTTCATCATCAGATCAGTTTAGATTAATACATATAGGTATATAAGATTGATCAAACAATTAAACATTAACCCTTCTAAATCCACATTACTTTTTTTTATACAAATGCTTTAATAAAGGTTTATGCAAACAGGCATATACACACTAAGCTGAGACTAGATGTAAGTAAAAATCAGTCTGGAGGATAATTTAGCAATATATATCAAGGACCTTAAAAATATACATGTCCTTTGAATAGAATACTTCAGTTTCCCTTAAGAAAATAATCAGAAATTTTGCAACTATGTTTTCACTAAAAAAAAAAAAAAAAAGCAACAACAAAAACATTTAAAATTCCCAAGAAGACTATTAAGGGTTTTTTTTTTTTTTCCCCCAAAACTGTGAATGCTCAGTTTGCTAAGTAGAAAATTTAAAAAAATCAGATTACAAAACAGCATGCCCATTATTTTCTATTTTGTGACTCTGTGTGAATATGTGTGTGGACATGAATTTAGTTTTAGGGGCTTTTCTGTCATATTCTCAATTTTTTTCTCTATTCCTTAAATACTTTTTCTTGGTAACATATTTAAGAGTATCCAGTGACCTCAAAGCACATTATAAATTTATAACTAAACAAAATGTATGTGTGTGCACCATTATCCCTTACTCGCTTGTACCACATGATGAAAGCTGAAATACGAAGCATATTAACAATAGTTTGTTTTTGGACTTGGAGTGTGACCAGATTCATAGTGTTAGATGCGGCCACACTTCTCATTGGCCTTCAGGCCATCCTCTCTGCTCCTTGGCCTGGGCCCCAGTGGTAGCCTGGGCTGGTACTGAAGTCCCAAGGAGCCAAATGACCCCAGAACAGATAGCTGGACGATGGGGATTTGCCGCTTGATTGTGCATTTCTCTATGTACCACAGAGATATAGAAGCATCCACGTATTACCAATTGCATGTTAATATTCTACCTGAAACAGTTATTTTTTCATAGCTTTTTGATTAACAATGGAATTGTATTTGTGTAGAATCCTTCAGTATTGGTTAAATGATGACTAGAATGATAGGGGCAAGAAGTATATTTGGGTGAACTGGCTACATGATTTTTTAAAATATTTATTTGTTTATTTTCTTGTTTTGGAG
The DNA here is from genome assembly GCA_004027025.1 of Myocastor coypus. Classification (NCBI taxonomy): domain Eukaryota; kingdom Metazoa; phylum Chordata; class Mammalia; order Rodentia; family Myocastoridae; genus Myocastor; species Myocastor coypus. Next base: position 2,282 of record PVJA010029031.1, on the reverse strand, counting down.
TACTAGGAATTAAACCCAGGGTCTTTAGGTCTCCAAACACTAGAGAGAGAGAGAGAGAGAGAGAGAGAGAGAGAGAGAGAGAGAGAGAGAGAGAGAGAGAGAGAGAGAGAGAATCTCCCTAAGTTGCCCAGGCTGGGCTTGAACTCTTGCTTCTCCTGCCTCAGCCTCCCAAATTGCTAGGATTACAGGTGTGCACACCATGCCTGGCCAACTACATAATTTAGGGAACCTGTTGTTCTAAAAGAATTAAAAAGTTTAAGAAAGCAACAGCAGACAATTGACCAAATTCATGCACTTTCTAAGACCATGTCTCTGTGTAAACACACAGGCCAGCCTCGTGTCCAGGGGCCAGTAGAAAGATCAAATTCTGTTTCCATTTACAAGTTGGATGTCTTGAACAAAGTATTTCAACTTTCAACTTTAGCTCAGGGCCAGTGAGATAACTCAGTGGACTAAAGTGCCTTATTAGGCAAGCCTAGGCAAGAGCAGAGACTGCGATTGGATCCCTGGCACCACGTGCTGCGCCAATCCTGCCCCCAGGGCAGGCTGAGCCAACCAAATACATTAAAAACAAACAAAACTTCAGTTCTATCGCGTGAATACAGTGGCACCCTCAGGATGGTCATGAGGATTAGAGGAGACAGCATCGTACAAGGGGCACAGCTCAGGATTTGGCTTGCGGCGACAACGCCTCCTCCCTGTCTCAACCCTTGCAGTTAGTGTTCCATCCTACTATTCAAACTGGGAGCTTTCTCCCTGGTTTAAACTTATTTGGGGTCACCTGTTGTCATAAAGCAAACTGAAAGACAGAGATTAATGATACACGAGTTCCTTTCACTTTTAGGTGTGTGTTTCTTGTTAGCTCTCTCCCACAAATACTGAGGTCCACAATTTAATTCATGATTGTTTTCCACTTTTTCTGAAGAGCCTGCAATCACAATTGGCACAACCGGGGCCAGGCCCGGGGAGATAGCTCTGTGGCACAAGTGCCTGCTTGGCAAGGACAAGGTTGTGAGTTCGAACCCCGGCCCTGAAAAAAAAAAAAAAAAAACAATAGGCACAACCGACATACAATAAATGCTTCTTTGTGTGAAGCACTGTGCCCGAGCATTCTGGCAGGGGGGCATTCTCGTCTCCATGCTCATTCTTCCTCTGCCCCCCAACAGAACAGGAGAACCTGCCTGGAAGCGCTTTCTCGGGCCTGGGGACGAGTGGCTGAGCGCATTGGTGAGTGGGAGGAAACGGTATTCAAACCAGGCTCTTGGAAGTCTGCTCACAGGGAGCAGGTGCTCTCAGCGACCTTAGCACGCCATGCAGGTAGCCGCAAAGGTCTTTGCCCAGCGGGTAGTCGCAGGAAGGAAGTCGTCTGCTTTGGAAATTAGGGAGACCTAAGCTATCCAGTGAGTCGTTAATCAGTGATAATAGTCTCCTGCCTACCTTACTCTTGTTTATTTCTTCATTGGTTCAGAACTGAGTGGAGAGAGCGAGTGCGATTCTCTGGGACCACGTGGCGATCCCAGTACAGTTATGCGCTTTACCTCCGTCAACCATCGAAGCCAGCAGAAGAGCTATGTCTTTTTATGTGATTTTTCTAGACAAGTAAAGTGAGAATCCGCAGTCAAGTAAGTGGCATAATGAAGATCTGAACAGGTCTGCGTAATGCCACACATTATGCCCTTAAATTTTCCCATTTTACTTTTTCATGAAAGTTTAATAATAAACTGATAAGAACATTCAGAATTTGGGTTGGTGTTGAAAAGCAAGCTAACACAGTGTTATATCTAGTATACTTATATTCTATTTGGCAGAAAAGCAAGCCAGGCTAAACTTAAATTCAGCACATGCTGAATTTTATTTTAGGGAGAACAAGCTGCAACCATAATAAAGAACTGTATTTAAAGCTAACAGCAATACCCGCATTACTTCATAGATCCTACGCTACAATCTCAAACTGCATTTCATGATCTACGGGGTCTGAGACATAAACAATGAAAGGTGTGCTTCTGAAAATTTCTCATTTACAACCACAAACTAGCAAATTTTTTAAATTGTTTTGCCCATCTTCTCTCAAAACACTGCAAGGGTGTGATGTGGTGAGTTGTTCCTCTAATCCTAAATACTCAGGAGGCTGACATAGCCATATTACAAGTTTAAGGCCAGCCTGGACAATTTAGCAAGACTGTCCAAAAATAAAAAGGGAACGAAGGCTAGGTGTGTAGGTGTATAGCTTAGTTCAAGGCCCAGGTTTCAACCCTTACCTAGAGAAGAAAAAAGGAGAGACG
>PVJA010029030.1:0-27052 GCA_004027025.1 Myocastor coypus | reverse complement strand
TCTTTTTTTTCTCTTCTTTTTTTTTTTTTTTTTTTTTTTTTTTTTTTTTTTTTTTTTTTTTTTTTTTCTTTTTTTTTTTTTTTTTTTTTTTTTTTTTTTTTTTTGTCTTTTTGAGACAGGATCTTGCAATGCAGCTCAGGCTGGCCTTGAGTTCACTTTTGTAGCCCAGGCTGGTCTCGAACTCACGCCGATCTTCCTGCCTCAGCCTCCCAAGTGCTGGGATTACCGGCGTGCGCCACCACGCCCAGCTGCGTGTCTTTTCTTATACTATCATGGTGCCCTGGATGTCCTGAATCAATTCAACGTTTGTCTTTCCTTTTCATTTTGACTTTGGGGAGAGCCAGTAGCTGCTCAGTGCTAGGCCTGGTGAAAAAGGTGAAGGACACACCACAGTGCTTTTAAGGGCCTGCCTTTCCATTGGATGACACTGGGCAGAAGCCTTTATATTTTTAAGGTCATACCTTGTAAAGACACCCCTGCAAAGAAGACTTCCAGAACTGCTTCAGAAAGTGGCGAGCATGATGGAAAAGCGTGTTTGAAGTGAGGAGGTACCTGTGGGGAGGAACTCAGGGCAGTGCCACCTTTCCTGTAGTAACATCTTACACTTTAAACACTTTTGTCACCTGCTGTATACAGTAGGGTCAGCGATGGGCTCATCATGAGGATTGTATGAGAAACGTGGACGAAGCGTGGAAGTAGCTAACTGTGCTCTGAGCACACACATTCCATCCTCATGCGATGTCTATAAGTCCTTAGCACTTTAGTCTGAAAAAAATTTATGACATCCCATTTTGGAGATAATTAGAGACATCCTGGGGATTCTGAGAAATATGGAGTCCTGAAAGAATTAAGAGGTCATCGTGTGGACTTCTTTTTTTAAAGAATCTTTAATTTTATTTATTTATTTATTTATTTATTTATTTATTTATTTCTTGTTTCAGAACCTTTGTTTGTTTATTCACTCATTTTTATGGCCGGCTCAGCCCACCCCCCAGAGGGCAGGGCTGGCACAGCATGTGCTGCCTGGGATCGAACCCAGGTCCCTGAAGCCGCCCAAGCTTTCCCAAGCAGGGGCTTTAGACCACTGAGCCATCCCGCCGGGCCCCATCGTGTGGACTTCTGAGCAGCGCGTGACTGGTAAAAAGGGACTGCTTCTGCGCTCCCATTCTTACAGGTCCCCGTGGCTGGGCTGAGAATGGTCTTTCCTGTGTGCAATCCTGGGGATCAGCATTATTGTTTTCCTCCTTATTCCCTCTGGCATTTGTGGAACAGAGCATTGCAAAGTCACAACCCCTGGGTTCCCCCTGCTGCTTGGAAGCCACCAGAGTCTGTGTTCAACATCTTTACTCCTGAACTCCTCCAAACCCAGGACCCAGAGGTTCAAGTCTTGTGGGCACATTTCAAGGGTGCGGGCTGAGCCTCAACCTCTGGAACCTCTTCTGTGTCATTCTAAGCTGTCACCAGCAGGAGTCCACTGGCATTTTTAAAGGGATGAGAAGATCCAGGCGTGGGCTTTGTCCCCTCATTGGCAATTCTTCCTGAGCTGGCCTTGGGCCTTTCGTCTTTGCTCACTTACCCAGGCAGGTCTGGAGGACTAAGGTGATCCCTCGTAAAAAGTTCTGTTCAGTGTTTCTCTGAAAAGCCCTTTTAGTCTGGCCACACCTGAAATCAGAATGATCTCTCTCTCTGCCCCCTGCCCCCAACACACACAACAACCTCCCTCTCCCATGTTGGACTGCACCCAGGGCCTTGGCACTAGGCTACACCCCTATCCCTTTTTAATTTTGAGACAAGAACTCTCTAAGTCATTAAACTGCTCACGCTGGCAGTCCGCTGCCTCAGTCTTCTAGATACTGGGATTATAGCTATCAGCACTGCACCTGGCTAATCTGCTCTGCGTTCCCAGCAGCGTGTCTCACCTGCACCCCTCAAGGTCTGGGGCTCTCAGTGCTCTAGAGGGTGCTGCCTTCATGTCATGTATTCAGTCCCTTCTACAGACGGCAAGCTCTGCCCCAAGTGGGCAGGAAGCCTCCTGTGTCTTCTGTCGCAGGGAATCCCCAGCAAGAGTTTTCATTAGCCGGCTGCCCTTGGCTATTCTGTCTTCTCTGAGACAAGGGATCTTGTTACCCAGCTCACAGAAATGCCCAGCATTGATGCAATTTTCTCTCTGTGTAGGTGTTTAGTAAATATTTCCTCAATGAATAAGTTAATAAATAAATATGTTCATAGAATAATGTTCTGTTTCTATGTGCTCTCATCCCTGTTGCTATGTGTCTTTATTGATGCTGATGACATGATTATTATGCAAAAAATAACAGTAACTAGAGACTGTTTCTTCCCTCTGGGGTATTGTTTAAGGTTTGAGGTAGGATTAAGGAAATTCAGCCTATATCAACAGGACTGCTGTTCTGTGGAACTGTTGCAAGCCACGATTGCTTCAGTTTGTATTGCTCTAATTTCCAGTGTTGTGACTCACTTGTGAAAAACCAATAGAAATAGGCAGTTGAGCTGCTTGACGGTAACTGAGTACATTCATAAGACACCATGGCAGGACTCAGGGTGGCCAGACATGCTATGAATGCAGCCAAGTCCCAAGGGTTCTAGGCTGTGAAGTCACACAAACTGTGGTGAACAGAGTGTGTAGGCAGAGAGAAGGCAGCTCCCTGGTGGGGTCTGGAGAGTGTCTGTGGGATGCTCTGACCTGCCTGGGTTGTGTTTTGCTCCTAGCGGAGGTTATAACTCCCGACAGAGTCCACCCTTCTGAGAAATCCTCTTCTCAGATCCTGAAGGTACCCTGCAGTCTGATCCTGCCCTTGGGGATTTCCTAGGATGGCCTTGCGAACTTGGTGGCCGGGGTGTCCAGTCACAGAGAATACTGCACCTGGGGCAGTATTTCCACCTTGTGGAAAGGGTAGGATGGGCTCTTCAGCCCTTGCCTCCTCTTTTATCGAGTCTTGCTGCCTAGAAGGGTGACTGGCTTCCCAGCCCCCCTACTCTGCTGGTGCTGTCCTGTGAGCCAGCAATTGGGGAAAATATAGAAAAACTTGTGAGCCAAGATTGAAAATAATTTTCAGAGACACAGAATACACAGGATTTCATGTGATTGTGTGTGTTATGTGTAGCAATTTGGCCAAGTGAGCCTGAACCTTCCTATTCTGGAGTTGATCACTGCTGTGCCTTTATCAAACCAAAGAGCCCCTTGAAGTATTTGTCCCCAAATAAGGGTGTGGGACATGAATTCAGAATTATTTATCTTTAGATAAACTAGTTGGGTGTTGGATTTTGCAGCTGTCTTGTAATCAGAGAAAGTGGGCAGGGGGGAAGAGAGAGAGAGAGAGAGAGAGAGAGAGAGAGAGAGAGAGAGAGAGAGATAAGGGAGAGGGGAGGAGGGAGAGAGACTGGTTTCTTCAGCCAGGTTCCATAGTGGACAAATATAGTTGTGCACCATGTTCCTTGATGCTGTTTCTGGTAGTGATTCAGTCCATTAGAACTGGATTCAGGACACCTCCAAGAAGGGTTTCACCTTCTGAGTGAGGACTGCACCTATTAATACTCAAAGCACAGCGACATGAGTCCCAGGCGAAGGCTAAGGCTTTGAGGGTGGCTACTTGCCTGCTGCTGACCTCTTCTTGAGGTGCTTACTATATAGACAGTGAGTCAACCTATACTTGGTGTCTGTGAAGAAGCAGGCATGGACTTGGCCTCTGAGAGAAATACAAAAAAGAGACGATGACTGAAATGTATCTTGATTGTATGTAAAAAGGGAACTCCTAGAGTAATGAATATCATGGAGGGTGGGACAGTGCAAACAGATCTTCACAGGAGAAACACTGTAACTCAAGTTGCTAACTGGGTGAGGTAGTTTATCACAGTGCTAACAGCCTCCTAGAAACTCTGGCCGCGCTATCCACTGCCTGCATGACCTTGAGCACATTAACCCCTTTGGATTTCCTTTTCTCCCTCCACAAGACGGAGATAATCGTAACCGCACATCTTAATCACGTTTCTTGTCACTGAAGCACCTTAAAGAAGGTTGAGGCTTAGATTTTGTAGAAGGTTCGGTCTGTGGTCAGCTGATAGTATGACAGAAGGGCATAGTAGAAGAGAAGTGAAGCTGCCCATGGCATGGCAGACAGGAAGTAGAGTCAAGGGAAGAGGCAGGTAGGGGGCGGGCTCTTCCGGATCACGCTCACAGCGATCATCTCTTCTAACCAGATCTCACTTCCTAACCACAAGTCAGCACCAACAATCCAGTCACCTTTTTAAAGCCCTCCTTGTGAGGCCATGAGGATTGAGGGGACATCTTGATATGAACCATAGCATCTCTCTAGCTACTTCCTAGGGCTGCTTTGAGGACTAAGTGATGTAAATCACGTAATGACTAAGGGTGGTCTCTGGTGCACAAAGGAAGCTGCTCCAATGTTAGTTACAGTTACCAACACCCTCTCTCTCTGGCTGTGAACACTAGAGTCTCTGGCCACTTAGACTCAGCGCTTACTTGGAGAGGGCTGGTTAAGGGTGACTGAAGGCAACAGAAGAGAGACAGATGCTCTAGGGCAAGGTCCAGGCGAGGTCCCTCTTGTTTTTTTTAATCCTTTGTCATTCAAATGCACAAATGCACAAATGCACAAAATCAGAGAGGGAAAAGTACTGGGTAAGAGCCATTTGCCAAGCCATTTATTGGGCACAGCAGGGGTTAATCATTGATCACACTTATTTTATGTATTAGAAAGATTTTGCTAATGTATTTCAACATGAATTACAGATATAATTATATTTCATTCTTTAGTGTATCATTCTGTATGTCCAAAACAAAAAGATAATTTCTTCCATAAGCACAATATCATTATACCACCTAACCAGTCAACAGTCATCATGGAGTATTCGAATGAGCTTTTTGATTTCAAGATAGATTATGCTATGGGGAGGAGACCACTTGAAGACAAGATAATGTTGCCATATGTAAGAGAGAATGTCCAAGCATTAGGATGAGGAGAATGCACTGGCTGGCCATCATCCACCCCTCACCCGATGGATATTTGTCTCCCACATATTTACAGAGAAATATAGTCTGGCCTGAGAGCCTTTGTGTGGATGAGCTCCTTACAATTTGTTTCTTTCAAAAGGAAAACATGTTTTGGAAGGCTGCTTGACAGACAAGGAGGATATTAATAAATGGCATGCAAATTTCTTAATTTCACTTTGGCTGGCTATATGATTGCTGCTTCTGTACTACAGGCTGGCAATGGAGCTTCTTAAAAAAAAAAAAAAACACCAAACATTTCCAGAGATCTGAGTACATGTTTGGTTTTTAAACTGACCCTGGGTGGTAGGTAGGAAGCAGGGTCATCATGTCCCATGGTGGGTAAGATGCAGATACATCTGAGTGAACACTGACTCTACCTGAGAAGTTGAGGACTTCACTCTGAGACTTCTGGGTAGGTAGACTTCCAAGGTTTGACTGAAAAGCTGCTTAAAGTTCTTTTTATAGCTCTGTGGCTTGCTCACGAGAAAGCAGTTTCATTGATTGGTCTTTTTACACTTAACTTTTGCATTATTTTCCTATTTCTCTCTTCCACATGTAGATGGAAAAGGGCAGGATCCACTTCCCTCTGCCCAGCTTGGATGTTCTGGGCTTCCAGGTTCAGCCATCCCTCCCGCTTCTCCCAAGAACAGGTGTGAAGGCCCTTCCTCAGGGCTCTGTGACATCACTGGGGGTCCTTTATGGGCTCAGTGTTGGCCAGTGGGGTTGAACTCCACAATGTAGGTTATTGGCTAAGACCATAGATTCTGGACCAAATTACTTGGACCGAAAATCTGCTTCTACCACACACTGCTGATTCTTCCTCTGTGTGTGTGTGTGACATTTATTTATTTATTTATTTATTTATTTATTTTGGTATTAAGTACCCAGGGCTTCACACTCACTAGACAAGCATTCTACCATTGAGATAAATTTCCCAGCCCTTCCCTTTTTCTCAAGGGCAAAGAGGAGCAAGTTTTTCAAGTATCCATTGTAGCTGTCAGTTTTTGGTTCCTGTGACAAAAATACTTAATAGGACTACTTACAAGTAGAAGTCTAATTTGAGTCATAGTTTCAGAGGCATTAGTCCAGGGTTGCTTGACGTCATTGTTTAAGAGCTTGTGGTGGACCTTCCATTGCAGCAGAAGTGCACAGCAGAGGAAGCCGTTCACCTCATTCCTGGTCAGAGAAGCAAAGAGGTAGAGAAAGAGTAAAAGGCCAGGGTTCAATACATTTTTTAATGGTGTGCCTCTACTGACATCCTCCCACCAGGCTCCACTTCCTGAAGCCCTCCACTAACTCCACAGGACAATTTTGGACCCACCAGATCCAAACCGTAGAGTTATTCTCTTATATTTGCTCTCTTAAGAAGACATTTTCATTTGCCCTGAAAAAGATCATCCTTCCCCACATATGACAGATCACCTTCTTATGTGATTAAAAAAGAATAAGTATAAACCAAAGCTGAATGCTAATTCAAGATAACCATTTCTATCCTGTTAGGTATTCTGAACTGCTTACCTCATGGTTTTTGTACAAGCAACTCAACTCCCACCTTCCTTTCTCATAATACACATTTTCTCTTGTGTGTGGAATTTTTATACTTAGAATAAAATTCAGAGTATCCTAGTTTCAAGACAGAAAAATGGGTTCTTACATAGACAAATACTTTTACAAGATCTAGAGGTCATAACCAAACACAAGCCAAATATGATTGTATAAAACTCTTATTTAAAAGTAGCCCAGCACTTATAAAGCTCTGCGGATGCTTTTGTCTTACTGTGCACTCACTCACAAGCTTAAAACAATGCCATCATCTATAAGCAAGTCATGAGTTTGGAGTTATTTGTAAAATAGGGTTGGTGGATACCAGTACCAACTTTAAAGTACGTGAATATTAAGCCTTATATCTTAGACTATTGACATTGTTCAGAGGTCTACTGGTCAGAAATCTCCATGTGTGCTGGTCAGAATCTCCCTGAACAGGAGGATGGCAAGCAATGCAAGGCCTAAAAAACAGAGTTCAAGGGCCCGGCGGGATGGCTCAGTGGTCTAAAGCGCCTGTTTGGGAAAGCTTGGGTGGCTTCAGGGACCGCGGTTCGATCCCTGGCACCACATGCTGCGTCAGCCCTGCCCTTGGGGCAGGCTGAGCCGGCCATAAAAATGAGTGAATAAACAAAGGTTCTGAAACAAGAAAAACAAACAAACAAACAAAAAACCAAAAAGCAGAGTTCAAAAGTTTTGAGTTGTAAGCAACTGATTACAGAAGGGGGAATTCGAGTAACCTTGAATAACACTCAGGGTGGGAAAAGAGGAGAAAAAATAAATGGTAGGGAAAGTGATCTCTTTCTCCAACTAGCCCTTGGTGCTACTGGGAGGTGGGAGCCTTTACGATGTGGAGCCTAGAGGGGCGGCCACTGGAGGGGATAAGGAGCCACCCCTATGCAGTCCTTTCTTTTGTCTTTCTCCCTCTTTTCTTTCACTAGCAATGGGGACCCATTCCAAGGTCTTAGTCTTCACACTGAGCTACATCTCTAGCTATCCTGACCACTTTTTTAAAAAAATGGTAATACTTAGTTGGCCAGGGAGGGTTTGAATTTGTGGTCTTCCTGCATCCCAGAGTGCTAGGAACACAGGCGTGTGCCATTATATGTAGCTCTTCCTTCTTTTCTGCGCTCAGCCAGAAGATGAATGGTTTTGTCCTGCCTCGTGCTTCTGCCGTGATGCACTGCCGTAATGGCCCAAAGCACAAGGCCCAGATGATCATAGACTGACACCTCCAAAACTGTGAATTGAAATAAGCTTCTCTTTATTAGTTGCTTTATCTTAGGTATTGGTTCCAGTAACAGAAAGCAGATGAACACCCTCCTGGAATGCAGACGTCAAAAGATGCAGGTGACATTCCATAAATGCATATGAAATCTTGACATATTAAATATAAAGTGAAAAGCCAGGTATAGCAGCACACGCGTGTGATTCTAGCACTGGGGAGGAGGAAGCAGGAGAGTTGCTGCTAGTTCAAGGCCTTGCTGGGCTACCTAGTGAGTTCAAAGCCAGGCTGAACTACGCAGCCTGACCTTGTTAATCAATAAATAATAGATAAAATACAAGGCAAGGAATAAAAAAATGGGAAAAAGTGGGAATAAAAAAATGGGAAAACCCTGGATTGTTGAGAGCACAGCTGACTTGCAGCACAGGTCCTGATTGCAACCTTTGCATTCCTCATTGTAAGTGAGAAATAAAACCCTACTCCTCTCAGCTCCTTGGGCAATGTTTTCTGTTTCTTATATCCACATGCATTCCTGAGACTGGGCCAAAGAAAGCTTCTCCCCGAAGAGCGGAGCGAAGCTCACTTAGCCCGTATTAGCTTCTTCGACAGTATGGCACATTTTTCAGCCTAAAATCTCCAGCTTAAGCATTATTTTCTTCTGTTTCAGTTTTCTTTCTGTTCAGACCAGGAGAGTCTGGATCTGAGGAACGCTTCACATGTGTGGCATGGGGAGTGGCGGTTCCTGGCCTTTGATGGGGTGTTGCTTCTGTCCTGCTGTGGCACCATCTTAGTGAACAAAGCAAGTGATGACAGTGTTTCTTCTTCGAGTCACTGCTCTCTTGCTTGCTGCTACAATCTTTCTGCTCTTTCGTTTGTTTGTGCTTGTTTGTTTGCTGAGAAGGGGGGTCTTGGTGTTGCCCGGGGAGCCTTGAGTTTCTCCACTCAAGTGACCTGCTTCAGCCTCAGCCTCCCCAGCAGCGGGGAGCTACAAGCCTGTGCAGCTCTTCCTGGTTGAGTCCTTCTGTCCTGACTCAGAAAAATCTAGCATACCAGAGGAGGTCACATGACTTTAGTTGGCCTAGCATGACCTTGACCACATGTCAAATAAAAGGAAAGGATAAGTAATAGAATCAGATCTCCCTCGAGCATGTTTCATTTATTTATTTAAAACATTTGTCTATGTATCAAATACAAATTGACGTGTGTAGTGTTCTTCTCAAGAACTGAGCCAATTCCAGAGGAAGTTTACTAGTCCTGAGGCACCTGACAGTGTTATGAGGCCTACTCCAATGGAGAGATTATCTGTGACATCATCCTCACTTGCCTGGGTCATTCTTCAGTACATGAGCTATGATAAAAAATGATGAAGACTTAGGTTTTAAAAATATATTATAGTAAAAGATATTGCCACAAATCTCCCTCCATACAGTGCCTCTCATTTCAAACACACTTATACCATCATTCTTGCTTTCTTTTTTTTTAAAAAAAAGAGAATGCAAAATGATAAAAATTAGAAATGAGACAGAATTTCACTAAGCAAAATGACACGAATGCAACAGTATTTTTGTATCATGTAATGATGTCCTCAAATTAGTTGTTTAGATTATCAGATATATGCAGAATCATATATCTGCATATATCAGATATATGCAGATTATCTCCATATGCAGAATTGGAAAAAGAAAAACAGTTATAAGAAATTAAGAAAGAAAACAGTAAAATAAAAGTAAAATTAAGAGTTGAAAATGTTGATTAAGCATTAACGGCTCCTTACTATAGACCAGCAAAACTCCATAGTACAATTATCCAAGCCATCCTACATACAGCATGATGTATCTACTCACCTCATCCCCCTCATCTCAGTAATTCCTTTGTTTTGAACAGATTAATTCCCCTTTCACAGTATTTCTTGTATCTTTTAGATTTTATTTATTTTTTCAGTTTCTGGCACTAGTGAGACAATATTATGTTTGCACAAGCAGGTCTGATTTATTTCACTTAAGGGCATGGTCTTTAGTTCCATCCATTCACCAATAAAAGCTTCAAATTTAACCTTTTTTATAGCTGAATAATACTCCAGTTCCTCTTCTTTCTCCTTCTCCCTCTCCCTCTCCCCCTCCTCCTCCTTCTTTCACCAATAAAAGCCTCGAACTTATCCTTTTTTATAGCTGAATAATACTCCAGTTCCTCTTCTTTCTCCTTCTCCTTTTCCTTTTTATAGCTGAATAATACTCCAGTTTCTCTTCTTCTTTCTCCTTCTCCTTTTCCTCCTCCTCCTCCTCCTCCTCTTCCTCCTCCTGCTCCTCCTCCTCCTCCTTCTTTCTGGAACCAGGGATCGAACTCAGGACCTTGCACTTGCCAGGCAGGCACTTGTGCCCCTGAACTATCTCCCTAGCCCCAATATTACATCTTCTTTATCCATTTCTCATTTGGATTGTTTCCAAGAGTTAGCTATGACAAATTGCACTGCTGTAAACATAGGTATCTATATATCACTGTGATATGTTTTCAGTCCATGTGGAAAAATACCCAGGAGGGCAATAGCTGGGTTACGTGGGACCTCCAGTCTTCGTGTTTTGTTTTGCTGTTTTCGGAAGCAGCTCTTGAGATCCTCTGTGTCTTTAGTTGCAACACTGTGACTGCCCTGATGTCCCAAATCGATTTAAAACCTCTCCCTTTCACGGGCATTTTGATTGCAGGAGAGGGGATGAGGACAAGCTTCAGGGTTTTTACAAGTTTGCCTCTCCATCGAATGTGATCAGCAACGGCATTCACCATATTTTTAAAAATTATACCTTGTAAAGACACTATAATAATTTTAAAATATTCACTGTATTTTTGATCATACCTCATCCATGGGCCAAAGCCAGTCTTTTCCACTAAAGAACTAAAACATATTTATATATAAGAGAAGTGGAAAGCATACCAGGCAGACCACTTTTTTTTTTTTTTTTTAAATGTATTGGTACAGGGTCTTCTACGCAGCTCAGACTCATAGTGATCCTCCTGTTTTTCGCCTCCCCATTGCTGAGATTACAGGTATGCACCACCACACACAGTCTCTGTGGCAGGCTCAGCATGCGCAGGGGTAGGACCAGCATGGCATGGGGTACAGGGAATTGAGCCCCAGTCCCCGCACTTGCCTAAGCAGGCACTTAGTCCACAGACAGATTGCTTTTATGGAAATTCAAAAGCCTTTTCCATCTGCATTAACTATGAGATAACTTCAAAGTGAAGTGAGTATCACTGAAAACAGAGTACAGTGCACTGCTCCTGAAGTTGTACACCATGAAGCATGGTGCTCTACACTCACTATAGATGGATGGTGACTAAGGTCGCATGCCAACCTGTGTTGGTCTTAACCACTGTCAAGGTGGCATCTTCTCAGTCTTACTGTGGCTTGTCAAGACAATAAGGGCTTCAATGGCAAGGGTCCTGTGACTAGTCAGACAACCTTTGCAGCTCCAAGAAGCTGGAAAACCAAGAAGCAAAAAATCTTACTCCATGGAGCCAAAGTCACATCCAAGATACCTGTAGGACCTTGGCATGGGTGGGAGTGGACTTCCTGTGTCATCTTGTTCTGTTTTGTTTGTTGTTTTACACTGCTACAGACTGAACCAGAGGCCTTGTTCATTCTAGACAAATTCTCTACCACTGAGCTGCACCCTCAGCCTGGAATTATCAATAAGAAAGATTATTTTAGAATCCCCAGGTTGCTGCTAGAGCAATTTGAGTTGAAGAATTCTACTGCATTTTCTATTAGATCATTTCTATCTTACCTGACCAGCACTTGCCGACTTAAAGGGTCCTGTATCCTTTCCCAGGAAGCCAGCCTTCCACAGCCAGAAGAGGAGACTGGCAGTATCCTGATTTCTATTGATTGTTGACTTCCTGCTGCTAGGCCTACAAATCCTGACAGTGTAGCCTGGGGATGTGGACAATCATAGTACAAGCCTGAAGTATTGTTTTGGGATATTAATTCTGTTTGATGACAAATAACCAACAACACTTTTATACTTCTATAGTATGTGGTGGCCTATAACACAAAATTGACATGATTTGGGGATTAACACAAAGCTTCAAAGGAATTTGCCCTTTTGATGGGTTATGTTAGACGTCCACAGCTCTCTGTGCTGGTGGAAGTGCCCTGGTTCAAAGTTCTGAAGACAGTAAATAGGCAAATAGTTCCACAGAGGTTTAAGGCTCTAATTGGATATTAACTGTTGATACCACGTCCTCTAAAACAAGGCCAAATGTTATTTACCTTTATCTCTCTAGCTCTTTCCCAAATAATACATAAAAGAACAAGGAAAAAAAATTCTAAATCACAATCCCATTCTCTGAAGAAAACCACAGACCACATTTTGGTGAAGATTTTGAAAGGTACACCTTGTTGTACATAGCCAACAGTGATATGCAAATTATCTTCTATAAAGGGAGTTGCATTTGTGTGTGTGCTTCTTTTATGCACAGGAAGCTCATTCTCCCAACCAGCCAGATTTAACTCAAATAAGTTAAAATTCAAAGACACCAATTCACAGTGAATAAGGTTGTACACCAAAGTCTACTCATGTGGTGAAAAGTACTCACATCTTTTTGTTCCTAAAGCTGGGACTTGGTAGAACATTGTTGTTGTGGATTGACAACTAGAAGTCCACTTGTGACACCCAGCTGAACTGAACCAGTGTGGCGCTGGGTGTGGGAGGCCCACCTGAGGCTGTTGTTGCCAGTAGCATAAGAGGTAGAACTGGAGACACTGTTGGGAGCTGGTAAAAGCTGTTAGGGAGGCTACTGGCAGCTGTAGGCTTTCCTGGAGGGTTTTGTCATGCTAACTTTCCTGATGAACTCAACTGTTTCCATTGTTGAAGAAGCTCAGGACCTCACTGTCACTAAGAATGGCTGTGGTTCACTTTGGAGAGTTCTGCTCTTCACTCTGAGCGTCACTTCCTGGCTCCATAGAGGAAGATGGCGCATCTCTGGGTCTCCTGGGGCAGCTCGTCACACTGGCTTTCCTGATAGGAACTCAGCTTTCCTCATCCTCAGAGGAACTTGGGACCTCACTGTTGCTGAGGGGGGCTGTGGCACCTTTCAGGAGAGCTCTGGTCTAACTTCGAATATTGCTTCCTGGCTCTAGTTCAGATCTGTCAACCTGCTATCACAGACCCTTCACTCCACTGGCACAGGCTTTCTATCTTCCACCACTGACCTGTGGCCTTCCCAGCACAATCCATGAAGTGGACCTGCATGAGACATTGTCATGGGTGTCAGGCTTCCAGTTAGCCTCTTGGGGGCACTGTTATGGGCTCTAGGACTTCAGCTGGACTCAAGCAGGACATTAGCATGGATTTAGGCCCTCAACTGGAGTCTTTAATTCTTTAGTGTGTGGACAGATTTCCTGCACTTTTTGTATGTTATTTTTTTGGGTGATTCATCATAAAGCAATCTTATAAAATGTGTGTACTGTATTGCATTGTTCCCCTTGCAAAGCCCCAAACTACAACAGTTGTTTTCCAGAATCTTGGTGGTTTCACCACTGCCAGCATCTCCCATAAGCCTCCAGTGATGAGATGAGATTCCCACTGATGGACCTGGAGAGCCAAGCCCATCTGCTGGTGCTGACAGTGCTCAATGTGACACGCACCTGCTGGGGTGGACAGGTGCCAAGAGAGGCCAACAGCAGGTGGCCTCCTGCATAGTGTGGTGAGGCCATGTGAGTGACGTGGGGCAGGAGACTGAAGACACCCTGCATGGAAGCTCTAGGTACAGCTGCTGCCCTGTGGCCCAGGCAGCTGTGCTAGGAAACCCAGCTGAGCACACCTGCCCTGCCCAGCCTGAGGGTGTGGGCTGCTTTGAGCAAAACTTTTGTTCTGAGCATGACCTTATAGCGTGGTTCTATAAACAGTGGCAAGAATTCAGATGGGGAGAAAGCCTCATACCCTCCCTCTGTGTGCTGTGTTGGGAGCTGGGGAGAAGGCTGAGCTTGCAGGGTCTGAGCAGACTTTTATGCCTACTGGATTACACTGCCCTGAATATACTTTGGATGCCTGGTATTTATGAAGTGCACAGCAGGCTAAGACACGGGCTTTTGAATGAACTTGGAGGGGTTCTGAGTTCTTATATCTTCAGCTATGAAACTTTAACTCTTCTGTAAAATGGAAAAACTAAGGATTAGATGCACTAACGTAGAGCAGGTGCCTAGCAGAGTGTCCGAGTAGCTGCTAGAAAAAGGCACTTCAAAGCTCATCTTTCCACATCCGTGAATTTGTGGCACTGGGAACTAGTTGCCATCGGGTGTCCGGAGAAACTCTTTGAAGACCCATGTTGAGTGTAAGCACACCCAAGTGCACACACCCACACCCACGCTTGCACATGCACATGGTGAAGGCTCTTCACCCAGCATACTGCTTGCGATAACCTTTGGAGCTGTGGACCAGGGGCCACAGAGCTGATCCACGGAGCTGTTCTCCTGGGGCCTGGTTTGCCTGCACTTAATGCCTTGTTCTCCCCTTTCTGCTCTTTGTGCTGGTCCTGGATTCCCACTAGGATTTCACTTCTTTTTAAGAGAAATTGGTTTCAATGTAATGGCCAGGCTGTGCTCAAAGTCCAGAGCTTAAGTGATCCTCCTGCCACAGCCTTTAAAGTACTTGGGCCTACAGGTGGGCACCACTCTGACTGGTCCCCCCTAGCTTTTAAATTCTTCAGCTGCTGGCCTGGATTCCTGGGTGACCCTACTGAGGTGGGCACTGACTCAGACAGTGCTTCTCTAGGGGAATGGCTATGTTGGGTAGTTGAGTTACTAAAAATGTGGATTTGAAATCCTGGGAGAAATGGGGTTAGATTCGCATTTGTGCACTGAGCACCTAGGAGACTTAGTGCAAGATGTTTCAGCCTTGGTAGCTGTCAGTTTCTAGAACAATAAAATGGGGATCATAAAAACATCAAAATGTTCTTATAAGAATTCGTAATATCTGCCTTCGTAAAGCACATGCTAGAAGCCTAATATTCACTATTCTTAGTTTTATTAGTAGCTTTATCATTAATACATTCTTATGAATTTAGTGATGAAAATAAAACATGGCCAGACTGGTGGCTTGGGATTTTGTCTTTATATCCATTGCACAAGTTCAGAGTCCACGTCAGATTCATTCCTACCACTAAGGTGAGAAGAGAGAAAGGAGAAGAAAGTGTCTCCAGTGCCAGCTAAGGGGGTGGGGCCAGTGCTCTGTTAGTCACAGGGACTTACCAGTCTGTGGCAAGGCTCTTACTGTCACCTGTTCTGCTTTCCAGGACCATTATGACTAAATGTTCTTCTGATGCTCTTTGGGGAAAGATGAGATTCATGCAAGGTAAATGGAATTGCTTTTGTGCAAAAGAGGAAACCCACAGCAGTTTCACAGTCCTTTTAAGATAACAGTGATATTTATTTCTCTTTCTCTTTTAAAATTGTGTGTCTTAAATTTTGGCATCTTTTATCCACTTGTTGCTGGACACACACACACACACACACACACACACACACACACACACACACCTCCATAGTATTATGGCACGTAGTTCAGCTTAAAAGTATCTTAGAAAATAAGCCTTCATGGGCTAGCAACATAGCTCAGTGGACTAAGTACTTGCTTTGGAAAACTCAGGGACCAGGGTTCAGTTCTCAGTCCCACAGGCAGTGCTGGCCCTGCCCTCAGGACATGCTGAGCTGGCAGCTGAGGCCGGACGTGGCACATACCTGTAATCCCAGGACTAGGGAGGCTGAAAACAGGAAGATCACTACAAGTCTGAGCTGTGTTGTGAGACTCTGTACCAGATACATAGAAGGAAGGAGGAGGAGGAAGAGGAGGAGGAGGAGAAGGAGGAGGAGGAGGAGGAGGAGGAAATGGACGTGAAGTCCTTCCTGGCATACACAGAGGGAACATTCCCACAGGCACCTTCTGGAAGTAAATACATGTATACATGAGTATTTTTCCAACTTCTTCCAGGAGAGTATGAGCACCCTGAAGGCACAGACTATGCTTGCTGGCTGATTTAGACCAGCACCAGGCACCAGTGGGCCTGGGGACAGGTAGAAAGATGGAGCACTGGGTGACTCTGGGCCTGCACCTGTGAGTGTGGCAAGGGAGTCCTCTTGCTAATACTCTATACCATGATGGCCTTCAAACGCCCTTTAGTGAGTGTGGTCCCACTCTGTGGACCAGAAGGATGGGTGGCTGCCACTTTCCTGCCATTAACTTGGTTCTGTGAGCACCTTGGGTAATGGATCTGAAATAAATTATAGCCAGCCGATGGGACAGTGGCTTTCTTGGGTGAGGTTCTTACACAGCCCATGGGTTCAATACATGCTCAAATGGAAACTACTGAAGACAAAAGAGGAAACCAGCTCCATAAAACAACAGACCTTGTATAACACATGTTAGTTTTCTTTACCAGAAGGTTGAGGCTGAGGTTGGATTGAGGGAGATTCTTTTGTTTGCATTTTAAACCCCTTGTTTCTAGTATTTTATGTAATATTAGGAAATAAAGAAAGCAATTAAGGGCTGGGGAGATAGCTCAGCAGCATAAGCACCTGTCTGGTAAGCACAAGGTCCTGAGTCCAATCCCTGGTACTGCATGCCATGGCTCCATAGGAAGACCCTGCATCAAAAATAAAATAAGATAAAATAAAGACTATTAAAAAAAAAAAAGAAAGGAATTTATTCTGTATTATTTGTGGAATATTTGGAAGAGCAGGAAGGTGTTTAAGGATTTTCTCTATATGTAATCATGAATTTTCACCAAGAAAATAATGTTTTACTCCTCACACCGATGGATTTATCTGTTCATATCTATATCTTCTGTCTGTCCGTCTGTCTGTCTGTCTGTCCACTGCTTAAAAGAAAAAGAAAAGTCAAATATTACTGAAGAGAATAAAGAAGAAAGAAAAATTTTCACTTAAGATCTCATTCTTTAAAGAAACTACAGAAAGCATTTTGGCGGGCATCTTTCAGGATACCTGTCAATGCATATGTGCGACATATGGACCCCCTTTCACCTAAATGCCATCGTATTATACATTTCAGGTGAACTGCTCTCTTTACCCGGCCCTATGTGATGGAGGTCTGAGTCTCGGTCAGAGTAGGTAAATCTTCAACACTGTTTTCTCTTTTTCGTACAGCACATTTCAAAATTATCTTCAGTGGGATAATGGGTTCCACTGCGTGCCTAAGCCAGCCGGTTTCCGATGAGTAGATGTTGAGGCTGTTCCCCACTGCTTGCTGTTAGATTGGGTTGAATGTATGGGCTACTCATTGAGCACGCGCTAGTCTGCTTTATCCTATGCTGTGCTTTAGCTCTAGAGCGCCACCCGAGAGCCTCGTATGTTCAGAGGCGGGGCTTTGGGAAGGTGTTTGGATTGCAGGGCACGACACACATAGGTGAGCTAATCCACTTAGGAGTTCAGACCAGAGCTGAGTGCGCTGGTCGGGGAGCAGCTGAGTGTGACCTCCGTGGCTGCCGTGGGATGAGCAGGCCTCCTCCACCCCGGGCCTGCTGCTGTTCCATTCTGCCTTAGGCAACAGACCACGAACTGAACATGTGAGCAAGGCAAACCTCTCCCCGCTCCAGCTGCTCACACAGGGCATCGGTACTGCATCACAGTAATGAGACAGTGGCTGAGACAGCCCTGCTCAATCTGCTGCCCCTAGTGCTCCGTCACCCATGCCACTGTCTCACAGCAAAGCCCAGAGCCCCTGGGGCCACTGGTGGTCACTGATGCCCACCCAGAAAAGATGGCTATGAAGGGTGCTGGTTCTGAGTATTAACCAGATAGGCTTTTTATTCCATCTCATGTAGCAAGGAGAGAGCTTGCTGACGTACGTTTGCTTTTCTAGAAAGATCCAGCCATGTTTTCATAGCGTACTTTGCATCATCTTTGTCTCCCCGCATCCCTTCCCTCTTTTGCTGGTAACATTGATCGTTGGAATTGCTCCCGTCCTGACAGAGCCCCGCTGGACCTGGGAGCGTTTACTGCAGGTCGTGCAATAGTCCTCCAGCCCTGCAGGACCCGGCCTCCTCCTCTGCTGATCGCTGTGCCACCTACTCTTTGTTCAGTGGCTTTGTTCCAGCCACACTGACTCGCTTGTCGTTCTTGGACCCATTGAACAGCCGTCCCACTAGAAGCAGTAACATCTGGTGAGGCTCCTGGA
The DNA here is from genome assembly GCA_004027025.1 of Myocastor coypus. Classification (NCBI taxonomy): domain Eukaryota; kingdom Metazoa; phylum Chordata; class Mammalia; order Rodentia; family Myocastoridae; genus Myocastor; species Myocastor coypus. The sequence continues at coordinate 9,075 of PVJA010029030.1, read as the reverse complement.
GGCAGACAGCCCGCATGCTCTTTCCTCCCATGGTCCTGGGCCTTCTTCCCTCTGGCTTGCAGCTCTACCAGCTCCTGGGGCGGCGGTGAGGGCCTCTCGTAAGAGCAAGCGGAAGCGCATCAGCGAACCTCAGGAGAGCCGAGCACGCTACCGTGGGCGCCTTAAATATCCCCTCTCAATTGCCGAGGAGCTCAAGACTTAAAAGAGTAAAGTTCACTGCCACGTGGATCTCTTTTTTCTCTTTCTGTCTTTTCCACTTTCCTCTCATTTTGCTCCAGCGCTGAACTTGTCAGCGTGGCTTCTTTGCGCCAAGCACGGCTGCCACGTCAAAGCGCGCCTCACTATTATTAACCTATTTAACAGCTGAGGACACTGAAGCACCCAGAAGCTACGTGACCCACCCAGGATCATGTGACAGTGGCCCAGAGTCCAGGGACGCGGGCTTCCGATGGCAGAGCTGCCCTTGGCTCAGGCAGTGCTGCCCGGGCTCCCGGCAGCTCAGGTTACAGGATGAGGTCTCCCTCTGGGGGTTGCTCTGCTTTCTCTGGGTTCTGTGTCAAAACGACCCTGGAAGGAGGTATGGCGAAGCCTCAGAGCCTTTGCTTCTGAAGGTTTCTGGGTACAGAGTCTGGAGGTGGGTAGTGATGTTTTCTTTAAGTCCGACTGCATCACGGGTGGTCCCGGATGGGTGACTGAAGAGCTCGCTGTGGCCCTGCCTGGGTAGCACCGTGTGTCAAAGGGCACAGCAGCTGTTCGGCCTGTTATGGGGGAGAGGGTGCAGGACAGGCAGGCAGGAACGGACCTTATGGAGGGCTACCCGCAGCCAGGCGTCGCTCCGGGAACCTCCACACGGATCGATTCCCCAACTCCACGCATCGATTCTGAGAACCTGCTCAATCCTCCAGCTCTCTCCTCCACCTCCTCCTCTAGCCTGAGGAATAAGATGAAGGAGCTTCTGGGTGGAAAGTCGCTGTCATCCCACAGAGGGGGACTTGAACTCGTTCTTGATGTGGAAGTGACTCTTCCCTTGCGGGGTTCCCATCATGCCCCGGCCTCGCTCCAGACAAGCCCGAGGTCTTCAAGAAGCCTCTCTGCAGTGACCCCTTTTCCGAGAAGAGTTCTGTTAAATCTCCTATGTGCGTGCGCTCATACACACACACACACACACACACACACACACACACGCACGCACGCACGCACGCACGCACACACGCACACGCGCGCGCGCGCGCACACACACACACACACACACACACACACACACAGACGAGCCCTGCTTTGCTTCCTTTGCCATTCAGGTGCCGTCCAAGGTGAGCAAGGTCAAAGGCTGCTCCTTTCTCTTTGAGACCTGGTGAGTGTCCCTCCAGGCCCAGTATTGGCTCGGGGGCACCGTTTTGGCTGCAATCCTGTGGAGTTTCATTTTCACTTTTTTATTGAAAAATCAAAATCCGGGGAATTAGAGCCTTTCCATATTGATTTTCCAGGAGCAAGTGAAAATTACCTTCTGTACAGGACCAAAAAGTGCCACCTCGAGCGGTGACAGGGCTGATTCTGGAGGTGAGCTCCAACCAGGGGGAGCAGGAGGTCGACAGGCGACCTCCTGGTAGTGCATCTCAGTGACAAAATCGAGAACTGATTTTTGACCCTTGTACGGTGTTCCTTTTTTTTTTCTTCTTCTTCTTCATTAATGTGTTTATTTTTGTTCAGTTTTTAGCTGAAATTTAAGGAAGGAAAGCAAAAGAACCTTGAGAAATCATCAGCTGAGATTTCTCCCAGAGGGCCAAACGGGTCTGTCACAGTTCCCCTTGTCGCCTAAGCCTGGCATTTTAGGACAGTGCGGGTTGTAACTTACTCGTTCACCTCAAGGCCCTGGCCTCCATTCTGGGGGCAGACCTGCACTGCCAGTTTACCATCTCTACAGCCTTCTGCAGGAGACTTCACCTTCTGAGCCTCAGTGTTTCCATCTGTACATTGGGAGTGATGCTGGAATCTGGCACATAGGCAGCGAGGCTTGACTGACTGGTTGGCTGACCCAGTGGCTAATGAAGATAACCAGATGAGGCACTGGGTTTGCCAAGACAGATGGCGATTTTCCTCAGTGAGCTTCTCATTTTCAGCTCAGCCAAACCTCTACAAGTTTGAAGCGTCCTGCCGCTCGTGTCCCAGAGCAGGTGAATAGATCCCAGGGATTCTCTGTCATTTTCAATATTGCTTCCTTTGGGTTCTTTCCTATTCTGTTAGGGAATGTCTCCTGGTTAGTTGAGAGGAAAACCTACTATACCCCTGCCATGCTGCCTTATGGGTGACAACACTGAGTTAATGTCCCCACAACAAGTGCTCCTTCTTGTCCCGCCTCTCCTGAACTCTGTAGCTCCCATCAATCTTCTCTCTTTTCCATGTGCAGGCTAACTGTTCGCACCAGGCACCGGCCTGCGAGTGATTCTAGTGGCAAAAGCACAGGTCTCTGTGGAGCAAGAGCCGGGCACTCCTGGGAGCGCGAGAAGCCTCTGCCAGGCAGGACGTGCTGAGCCCAAGCGCAGGGCGCCCCAGCAGCCCCCTAGCACCCCAGTATTGATGGTAACCGGCACCCTGGCATTGCACATCCAGCCAGAAGTGCAGCTCTTGGAGCCAGGAGTGGAGTAGCAGCTTTGAAGAGGTGATGTTCTCGGGACACCCTGGGCAGCTTCTTGGTGTCACCCAGCAGAGGTGCTGACTCGCAGCACTGCTACTGGCTGGGACTTAGCAAAAGGCGAACTCAGCCGGAAATGCCTCTGAGTGCCAGGGGAGAGCAGCAAATAAAATGCTGCGGGGTGGGAGGAAGGGGTGGGGTGTGTGTCTGCGCTTTGACATTCAGCCACAGAAAGTTCTGTTCGGTGGATCCTCTTCCAACCTGCGCGGGTACAACAACTGGACGTGGCATGTGACAGCCGCTGCAGACAGATCGCGTTTCACACTTGCAGCTGCAGTATCTGGCACACAGGTGTTTGGGTTTGTGTCTGCCAGCTGCTTTGTAGCGCCTGGCTTCTGTGCAGGGGCGGGCAAGGGAGGGGACTCTCCCACTTGCTGCTGTCGAAGAGCAGGAGGAGGGGGCTCGGCATTTGAGTCAGTGTGCGGATCCCCATTCTTCTGCCCATGGCCTCATCTGAATGGGACTGGGACTGGGGGCCAGGGGAGGAGGTGGCCGGGGGACCCCCCAGACAAACAAGCTGGCCAGGGAACAAGGCAGCCTGGGAGTGGGATTATATTTTTGTTGCGAGGATCTAAGGTCACTGGGCACCTCAAGTCAGGTCCCAACCTCATCTCCCAGAACTTGGGGATCTTCCACCAGATTTCTTAGATGGAGCCTCACTTTCCTCCCGTGAGCTGAGTTTGCAACAACTGGTCTGCAGGCCTTCTAAAGACCCCACGAGAAGGTACGCAGAGCACTTAGGGACACTGCATTCTGAGGCAGGGGCAGAGATGCAGGGACTCTGTGCTCCTGGCTCAGGGCCCTAGCATTCTGCCCGGTCTAGCCGTTCTGGGTCTCAGGCTCAGTTACCACCAGCGCCCAGATGTGGACAATTGATTTTCTGCTCTTTTGCCTTCCTCAGGGAGTTGGAGGGTAGGTCACAGAGGACACTAAAGTCGCAAGAAGAGAAGCAGAGGGTGCAGGCTGGATTTCCCAGCTGAGCTGCAGCTCCCTGTCACACTGATCCCTTCGGAGGCAACTGACCTTGACACGTGCCATGACGATACCTGCCCAAGACAGAGAGGAGCAGGGTTCTCCTCAGTCTCCCCTCTCTCAGCTCTGTTTTAAGGACACATCTGGGCCCACGTCCCCTGCCAGCTCTCGGGCTTATCCCTGCAGGGCTCCCCAGCTCTCCTGCTGGGTTGGCTGGCCTCTTGTCTCTCTGCTGCGCAGTTGTGTCCTGACTCTCTGTGCTTCCTGTACCCTGCTCCCTGTCTGTCCTGAGGCTGGCAGTTGTGACAGCCCTGGAAGTCAGAGTGGGGCCTGCAGGGGAAGAAAGCCATGCTCCCAGGGCAAAGGGACACCGAGCTAGGCCTGTCCCCTAGCAGGGCCTCCTCTTGAGTGGCAGCCTGCTCAGTGACCCCTCTACTGCTACTTCCAGTATCCAATTTTCCTTCTGGATTTTTCTGGGGGAAAGAGATGTTTATTTATCACCTGTTATGTGCCAGTTTCTGAGCTAATGACCTTATACTTTACTGACTATAAAAGTGGATGCTAGTGGTCTCCCCACATTACAGATGAATCAACTGAGGAATGGGGATATTAAGACTCTCCCAGTTTCACATAGCTGACAGAACTAGGATCAGAATCCCTTCTACAAGAGCGCTGAGCTGGTGCTCTTCCCATGCCATTCAATACCTTTAAACAACTTTGTAGGGGACCTAGCAGCTCTGGGCTATTGTCTGTGTCCTTTCTTTCTAGGCAACTTGGTCTCTTGAGGGTACAGCACTGTTCTTCACCCAGTCATTTATTGAACAAGTAGACATTAAGCACCTACTGTGTGCAAAAATTTGGCACCTACTATATGTGGGATTTGTTTCAGTAATTGCAGATAAACTGAGTGGACAGAGATCTCCCCCCCCCAACCCCTAAGAAGCCCAGAAGTTCTCCTCCAAGAAGCAAAGAAGCCTTCCATGAAGAGGAAACAAATTCCTGTCTGTGTTATGAACCAGGCAAGCATCTTGGGAGGTAGTAACTCAGGTGAAGACAGTGTCCTGACACACAGTGGGTGGGAAGGGAGAACACCCAGCTTGTGCCATTTTAGACGGACATCGGTGGGTGAGGTAGGGCCCACGTCCTTGTGCTCAGCTCTCAAAGGAGTAAAGCATGTTTTAAGTCACCCAAGGGAACAAGATGTCACCTGGAATAGTATCTGCACTATCTTGGCATGGGTTGGCTGGCGATCAGGGCACATGGTGCTTTAGTTTGGGTCTGTATTTTTCCCAGTGCCTGAGGGACAGGCTCTGTGACCCTCACAGGCCACTCCACTGAGGATGGAAAAATCACTTGTTGAAAACATAAACAGAGCATGTCATCGTTGGCAAGATCTAGGCGGCTAATCGCCATCTTCTCTCCTCTTGCCCTTCCTCTGGTCCTGTTTATGAGATATACTCTCCATGTTTCCAATCACATGCTTGTTTTCAGGGATGGCTCCTGTGGGGTCTTCCCTGAATCCCCACAGACTCTCCCTGTGGGCCAAGGCCACACAGCCCAGGCAGGCCTCAGCGGAATCCCAGAGCTTCCACTGTGCAGAGCCAGGCCACAGGGAGGTGGGAGCAGAGCAAACAGCTGGGCTCCTCCAGCCTCTTCCCTCTGCTTTGAGAACTGGACTTCCGGTAGGGTAGAGAGAGAGGCTCCCTCGCATTTCTGCTCAGCCTCATCCTGACAAAGCCACAGGGCCCCTTTCCTGCTGCCTTCTGAACCTTCCTGCAGAACTGTTTAGGACAAGGAGATGCCAGACCACTCCTATGTTCTTTTCTTCCCGAGACTGAGCAGCAGAGGGACACAGAGGCTGAGTCTACCTTTCCTCTCAGTGAGGTGTGTGGGGTACTCTTGGCTACGTGAAAGGAAACAGACAGCTCTTCTCCACACAACCTCAGAAAGGAGCAAGAGCTTCTAGTCTTGTCCACTCTCAGCCGAACGTGCAGCTGAGCACACTCAGGTAGGCCCAGTGTCCCTCCAGGCCATTGTGGTAGGATAGCAGAGACTCAGGAAAACAAGAACCACTCCCTCCAGGGAAGAACCAGGGATTCCTGATCCATAGAGTCTTGACTTCAAAGCAGCCAACCTTCCAGGTAAATTATAACCCAGGCCCTGGAAAAGAATGGAGAAACTGTTGAATTGTTTTATTGTTCACCACAAGGTAGACACTCTGGCTCTTGGTCCGAGCCCCTCTTTTCTCTCTGGGCTGGACACTCACCCACTCTTCAACTATAAGCAATCTTTCTACACTCTAGGCCTCAATAGCCACATCTAAAACTGAATTTTCCTTTTGCCTTAGTTCCTTTTGTGTTACAATGATAGGCTATGACAGTCTGGGGTTATCCAGAAAAAAAGATTAATTTGTTCCACACTGTTCCGGAGCTCAGGAAGTCCAAGATCAAAGCAAGGGGCTTCTTGCTGTCCATCTCATGGCAGGAGGGGAAGAGCAAAAGAACATGCACATGAGAGAGCAAAGGAAATCTGGCTTCATTTTTACAGCAAAACTACTCTCATGATGTGAACTCACGCTTGTGATAAGGAGCATATTTCTCAGTGGTGACATGAATTGCTCATCAGAGCTAATAAACTCCGATGTGTCCCACCCTCATTTCTGCTGCACTGGGGATTAAGCTTCTAATCCTGGGACAATGAGGCATCATAGTATCCCTGAAGATGAGTGAGTTTCCAGCTACATCGCATTTTAGAATGGAAAAGCATAGAGACCAGCTGGGCATCCACCCACCCATCCATCCATCCATCCACCCATCCATCCATCTGTCCATCCCTGTAGTTATATCGGTGCTGACTTCAGTTTTCCTTGGGGTCCCTTCTCTGTACCTGAAGGGACTTTCTTTCCTTGTAGTAATGCCACAGATTGGACTGAGAGGTAGGACAGAGTGAGTCTCTGGGAAACCTTAAGACTGGAAGAGTTGATGGTGGTTGTCCAAACATGTCCCCAACATATTCTCAAGTTACCCCAAGTTGTGAGGAGGTACTACTATGGCTTGACATGCTGACTGTATTTCTGCAGTGGCATCCCTCCTGTCCCCTGAACACTTTGCAGCTTCCTGAGAGAAAGATGGCCACAAGGATCATAGTTTCCATTTCATCAGATCCCTTTCCATATGAAGATTGAAAATTGGAGAAATTGACCCATTCTTTCCCTAGGGGAAGTGGAGTGGATCGGTCTGCAAGCTCCTCATCAACGAAAGGTGTTCAGCGCATTCAGAAACGAAAGTGGTCCCGGGGGCGCTGTGGGTATCTGCTTCCTAGCCCAACTCTTGCCATGTTCTCCGTTCGGCACTGCTGGAGAGACTTACCCTGTTTTCGCTTGGGAAAGATGAGCTGCTGTTTATTAAAATACAGATAAAATCGATTCATAATAAATTTTCAGCAAAGTGATAGACAGACCCACAGTACTATTATTATCAACTCTCTGGGAGTTGTCACAGATATCGGGCATGTCTTTCAGCTCAATCAAAACTGAGCTTAAGTTTATCGTTTTTAATAGACTTTATTACTTAGAACAGTTTTAGGTTAAAGCTGCAGGATTAAGTGAAAGGTATAGTGATTCCCCCACATACTCCTGCCTGCACACATAATCTCCCCATTATCAACACACACACACACACACACACACACACACACACACACACACATGCATGCACACAGGATGTACTTTAAGATTTTAGGTTTTTATTTTTTTAAATTTTTATTTATTTTTTGTCTTTTTGAGACAGGGTCTTGTTGTACAGTTCAGGCTGGCCTTGAGCTCACTTTTGTAGCCCAGGCTGGCCTCGAACTCTCATAGATCCTCCTGCCTCAGCCTCCCAAGTGCTGGGATTACAGGTGTGTGCCACCATGCCCGGCTCAGAATGCACTTTGGCTGTAGTTGATGACCATTCCTAAGTCCATCATTATTACCAGAAGCTACAGTGTGTTTTGGCCAACTGCTCTAGGTCCTGTCTTCCGAGCTTCAGGCACTTGGCCCCCTCCCTCTTTCCTGTATCTGCCCCTTGGGTACTGGAGACCAACATGCTGTCTTCAAAACCTACTTGCCTTCTTCAGCAAGCTGCCATCCATGCGTCCAAACCACAGAGGAAGAGCTTCTTCCCTTCTAATCCTGATCAAGAACTCTTGGGGCAAGAGCACGCTCCGGCCTCGGGATCCCTCCTCTGTGCCTCCAGCCCTGCGGAGTGGACTTCCTGCAGCTCATCTGGAACCAATGCTAATGCTTGCTCTCCTCATGGCAGATAATTGGGAATTGATTATAGAACCCTAACAGCAGCTCTGCTTGGAAGCCTGGGGTTCTCAGCTCTATCTCTGGATAGCTGTGAAAAGTTCAGTTAGGGTAAAGGAATTAGCAGAAATGTGAATGCAGGAAAACAGAAGTGGATGAGAACCATTTAGGTCACGATGCGATTCTTCCATAAGAAGAAGGAAATTCTGGGGTGACCTCGGACCATGATTTTGTGGGTAGTCTGGAGAACAGAGCAGTTTTGTGGAAGGATGTGGCCAAAATTCTTCTGATGCAAAACCTCACATGCTGGGGGCCTTAACCAAAGAGATTTTTGAATGAAAAGTGGTTCCACAGTAACACGAGACAGGGGACAACTGGCCTTTAGTGATTGGCCACCAGTGCACAAGTCTTCTGCATCCTAGCTCCTCTTTAGTACCTATCCATCGCAGCTCTGTAAGCCTGGTTTCCTCCTGGAAGCTGTTTGTGGTTTTGCCTTGAACAAGCACCAGAGAGAAAGAGTTGTATGTATCCAGTGGACAGATTTCACTCTGCTTCTGGGTCCTTCCACATTTGGGAGTGGCAGATGATGATTTGGTGTCCCTAATCAGCATTCTAATAAAACAGCCTTAAGTAATAGGAGGGCATATGGGTCCTGAGGTGTGAACCTCACTGTTGACAGAGGCTCGGGTTTTTCCTCAGGGTAACAGTAGCCGCCCACCCTCTGGGGCTGGGGAAGAGACCTGTACAACAACTTCCTGTTCCCTCCTTCCCAACATCCTGATACCTCCTGTGAAGACTCCTGCCTGCCGGTGGTCTGCCTCCGTTTTTCCCGCCCCACTTGCTCAGGGGTCAAACTACTTTTCTTTTTTTTAAAGAATTTTTTATTTTTATTTTTTATTTTCTTGTTTGAGCACTTTTACTTGTTTATTTATTTTTATGGCCGGCTCATATTTTATGAGGGCAGGGCTGGTGCAGCATGTGGTGCCTGGGATCGAACCGTGGTCCCTGCAGCCGCCTAAGCTTTCCTAAGCAGGCGCTTTAGACCACTGAGCCATCCTGCCAGGCCCCAAAATTACTTTTCTTACAAAAAGCTTTGTGCCTGTCACTCCCCGTCACCCTGGACAAT